>CAXARO010000596.1:0-21615 GCA_963971305.1 Arcuatula senhousia | reverse complement strand
CTCTCAGGTGGTGTTTGAATCTTGTTTGTGATTCACAAAAAAGGTAATTCCTCACCTGTATGTGATTAGGCTTGTTAGTTACCTGTCCAAGGTCGTGGTTTTTCAGGGTACTCTGGTTTCTCCACCATTAACACTGATCAAGCGTCTTGTATGGCCCAGGTGTGTAAAAAAAAGGTGTTTAACCCTTACATCCACCCCATGCATGAAAAGATATTGTCTCCAGTTGTGGGTGAACCAAGATTCTTCAAAGATTTTGAAATTGGGATTTCATGAAACTTATACACATTGAAGTTATCAGGTTAAAACCGTCTATTGACTTAGTAGTCGAAGGTCAAGGTCTCAAGCTTTGAAAAATCTTTTTGATTAGGTTGTAGTTGTTTTCTGAGGAATTACTTTGGAAGTCCTTTATTAAACTAAAATTACACAAACTTGCACACATTAATTTTTTTTAAGGTAATGAAACTATTGATTATGGGATCAAAGGTCAAGCTTTGTCGCACCAGTTTTGAAAAACTATTAAAATGATGTAAAGAAATATCGTGAGGTAAGAAAGAAGCATTATAATGTGTAGATCAAAAGGTCAGATTTAACCGGATATTGGACATCTAGTCATGCTCATGTTGCTTCATAAACTTTGTTCCTAAATTTGTCTGCATAACTCCTGTAACTCTTAGTTGAAAGCTTGAGTTAGACCTGCCATTTGCTTACGTGACAGTGAAAATGGTGGCCATGTATTAATTCAATTCACTGACTGGGTTGGTCACGTGTCAGTTTTTTAGCTCACCTGGACCGAAGGTCCATGTGAGCTATTGCCATCACTTGGCGTCCGTCGTCGTCTGTTAACAATTTACAAAAATCTTCTCCTCTGAAACTACTGAACAGAATTTAATGAAACTTTGTGTGAATGATCCTTAACGTGTCCTGCACCAAACTTGTGTTTCGATTTTTGATCCGTCAAAAAACATGGCCACCGTTACTAAAAATATACCAGGGGGGTCAGACTTCTGTTTTTGGCTTGTAAATCGAAAAGTATAAGAGATAGTTGAAATCTGATGCCACCCTACTGCTTCAGCATCAAAAGTTCTACAAAAGTCTCCATTTGGTCGAAGTTGTCAGATGATCCCTTATAGGGGTTACAGCCCCTTAAAGGTGAAAAATATCGTTTTTTTCATGTTTTTGGCTTATAGAATGAAAACTATTGCAGATAGATAAAAGCTGTTGCTTGCTTAAATGTTTAGCTCTACAAAAGTCTCTATTTGGTCGAAGTTGTCAGATGACCCCTTAAAGGCGAAAATAGTGTTTTTGGCCTATAGAATGAAAACTATTGCAGATAGAGAAAAGCTGTTGCTTGCTTAGATGTTCAGATCATTTAGCTCTACAAAAGTCTTCATAGGGTGGAAGTTGTCAGATGACCCCTTATAGGGGTCACGGCCCCTTAAAGACCAAAAATAGTGTTTTTGGCCTATAGAATGAAAACTATTGCCGATAGAGAAAAGCTGTAGCTTGCTTAAATGTTTAGCTCATTTAGCTTAAAAAGTCTCCCTAGGTTCAAAGTTATCAGATGACCCCTTATAGGGGTTACAGCCCCTTAAAGGCGAAAAATAGTGTTTTTGGTCTATAGAATGAAAACTATTGCAGATAGAGAAAAGCTGTTGCTTGCTTAAATGGTTAGCTCATTTGCCTCTACAAAAGTCTTCAAAGGGTCGAAGTTGTCAGTTGACACCTTATAGGGGTAACAGCCCCTTAAAGATGAAAAATAGTGTTTTTGGCCAACAGCAGATAGAGAAAAGCTGTTGCTTGCATAAATGTTCAGCTCATTTAGCTCTACAAAAGAATTCATAGGGTCAAAGTTGTCAGATAACCCCTAAATAAACATGTTTCATGTTTTTGGTTGATATAATGAAAACTATAGCAGATAAAGAAAAGTGGTTGCTTGTTTAAATATGTTCAGTTCAAGTTCATTAAGCTCTTAGAAAAGTCTTTTTAGAGTCAAAGTGTTCAGACGGCCCTTAAATAACATTTTGCACGTTTTTGGCCCACAGAATGAAAACTATTGCTGAAAGAGAAAAGCTGTTGCTTGCTTAAATGTTCAGCTTATTCAGCTCTAAAAAGTTCTTCGTAGGGTTAACATCAAGACCATGTGAGCGATTCAGGCTCCTGGGAGCCTCTTGTTTTTCGGGCTCCTTCATTTTTTGACCTTGTCCATGGTCTAGAAGCTTTTAAATTTTGATAGTGCAATAGTTGTGACATTGTTTTTTCATTAGAGCTAACTGCCATTCAAAATTCACAGTGTGCCGCGTTTAAATCTCCATCATTCATTCATCCTTCAACTTTTAGCTGATAGCATCCGTCTAATTGCCATTCAGCTCATACAAATAATTGCAGTTGAAGTTAACACATCTTCGCTAGCCAAGGGTTACGATCCGCTATCACTCATCTTCACCCTTGGCAGATCTAGAAGGATTTTTGTGGTCATACATTCTCTCATCTGATTGGATGCAGTGAAAGTTGGCTGCATCCAATCAAATTGCTCCAATTCCATTTTTAAACAATCTGTTAACAAACATGTGGGTTTACATAGGTGATAAATAATTATTATTTTTGGAAAAAATATTAGCAATTTTGATCAAATCTTACCAAAATTACCTTTATTTTATCTTTAGATAAATGTTTGATGTTAATGGAATGAAATATCTCCTATTTTTGCAACTATCTGGATGAAAATAATTTTTCTAACTTGGAATAGATATTGCTTCAAGGGAGATAATTAAAATGTTGAGATTACAAAAACCTTCTAGATCTGCCAAGGGTGAAGATGAGAGGTAGCGGATCGTAACCCTTGGCCAGCGAAGATGAAGTTAACATTACTAGTATGTTATAGTCTCATGTTCATTTACTCCATACCCTTTCATAAAGTATTTACTGAAGAAGAAGGGATCATAGCTATCGTTCAAATCTGGTTTCGTATCTATTAAATATAAAAGTCCCCATTTCGATTATTATACCCCCGCAAACAAAGTTTGGGGGGTATATAGGAAACACCCTGTCTGTCTGTCTGTCCGTCTGTCCACATAACTCGTAAGCGCTTCTCCTTCTAAACTACTAGAGGGATTTTGCTGAAACTTAATATGCATGAAGGAAGTACATCATATGTAGATGTGCATGAAGAATTTTCATCGCACTCGGACGTCATTTAGGGGAGATAATTGGACTTAGACTTTTTAAATACATTATTCAATGGGAGACATCGTAAGCGCAACCCCCCCTAAACCTCTAGAAGGATTTTGATGAAACATTACATGAAGGAAGTACATCATATGTAGATTTGCATGAAGAATTTTCGTCGTAATCAGACATCATTCAGAGGAGGTAATTGGACTTTGACATTTTAAATACATTGTATTTAAAATGTCAAAGTCCAAAACATTATTCAATGGGAGACCTCGTAAGCGCAACTCCTCCTAAACCGCTAAATGGATTTTTAGGAAACTTTACATGAAAAAAGTACATCATATATAGATGTGCATGAAGAATTTTCATTGCTCTTGGTTATCATTTAGGGGAGATAATTGGACTTGGACTTTTTAAATACATTATTCAATGGGAGACCCCGTAAGCGCAACTCCTCCCAAACCGCTTGATGGATTTTGATGAAACTTTACATGAAGGAAGTACATCATCTGTAGATGTGCATGAAAAATTTGTATTGCTCTCGATTATCATTGAGGGGAGATAGCTGGACTTGAGATTTTTTTTAAAGTACAGAGTCCAATATGAAGCGGGGGGTATCCTTTTGTGAGCTCGCTCACAGTATTACTTGTTTGTCTTTGTCAGAAATATTATTTACTTTTAATTCTGCATAATGAAACCTTAACGTACATGTAAAATGGAATCGACTCAAAATAACAGATTAAACAGAAGTTTATATGTTCTATGCCGTGTCATTTGCATTTCACAATTTTATTGATTTCTTGCATGAAATATTTATCATAATTGTTGCTGAAAGACTTTACTTTCCGAGGCTTACTTTACTTTAATAAGATTTCTAACTAGCTTCTTAGTCATTTAACAAGGAGCCCTAAAAACTCGGTCAATGAAATAGAATAATACATGTAACAAAATATTTTCTGGAATTGAGATATAATTATTTTATTTTATTTTACGATAGCTTCCGAAGAATTGGTAAGTAAACACTCATTTCAGGTGCATTGCTTTTGCACCAATTACTATTTCTTTTGCGCCCAAAATATATTTCATTTGCGCCACAGATTATAGTAAAATACTTTATTTGCGCCAATAATACAGGTTAAGTAACGAAATTTTTTATTTTATTTACAGATGTAAAAGAATGTTTTCCATGAAAAGGAATATCAAACTACAAATTTATTAATTACAATATCTGCAAAGTTGTATTCGGCGGTTTCAAATGATTGTTTTTTTTCGCCGTTGAAGCGATACGCGTTTTTGGGAGGATTTTATTAACACAGATTTTGTGAATTAAACACCATAATTTCAACAGATTTAGAGGGGGCGTACGCCCGGTATACCTGTCCTTGGATCTGCGCCTGGGCAAAGTAACGAACGTCAAAATCGTTCTAAATGTCTGAAAGTTTGTGTTTGACTTGGTTATATAATTCCTTGGTTTGACGTTGTAAATAAATGCATCATAGACATTAAAATTATGTAAAATTAAACAATACATATAAAATAACTATCATATTCCCCCTTGCAGGTTTCGATCCCTTGGCAAAAGATTGACCGAACTTTCAAGAGAATTTTAGCTTGTCGTATGAGAGCGTCCGGTTATATATTGTCTTTATCCCAATTGTCATTAGCTCATCTTTTCATGTTCATTTTATCACCTTTTTCGATTTCGTGTTCCTCTCCCTGGTCATACCGCAATGCTTGGGATTAAAGCAAATATCAACAAATATCACAGTTAGCTTTTATATATATATATTTTGGGGGTAAATTGCAGTTTTCCGAAGGACCGATTTAACATCTTTTTCAAAAGGAAATTGCATTTTCTTGTTCTTGTCAGCAACACAGAAGCAACACTATATACATACATACCCGTCGCTTATAAACAGTATCTGTATAAAATAATGTTCAAAATCGACAAAGCTAATAGGTAATTCAAATAATAAGGATTATGTGCCAGAAAGACACGATCCACATATTGAAATGATTTTGATAGATATACAAAAGCAAAATTTCACTGCGTGTGAAGCGCTTTAATTTCTGGATTAACCTTCATCAGATCAAGTCATCAAGTATTCGAAAACATTATACAAGTCAGTGCCATTGCGATCTTATTTCTCTAGTATTTAATAACCTTATTATATCTCCTGGACGTTTAAAGGCGGAAGTATTAAATATCAAGTTTCAGTTGCGGATCCGAAAATCTCCTTTTTTATTATTATTTGGTTGGTTTTTTTTTGTGTGTGTGTGAAATATGCGACAAAAAGAGGCCCGGGATGAATCCCCATTTAAAATTTTCTGGATCTTCAGCTCTTTTGTTGTAGTTAACAAGTACGGTTGAAACTTAAATTATTCTTATTTTACAAATATTGAAATACTAATTTATTTATAATGGAATTTATATCCAGTAAATTATTTTTTAAATTGCAAACTAATTTGGATCAGGATGAAAATGATGTTTTAATATTAAACACTATTTCAGTTTTTTTCAGCACTTACAACAATCTGAAGCAAGCTTTGCTTTGATAATCAAATGGAGTTAACATGTCTTCTATTTCCCAACAACAAATTGGCTGTAAGTTTACAGAAACATTTTCAAACATAAGGGAATACTTTATTTCTGAAAGTTTTCCCTCCAATTCAGTTCCAAACTAACAACGACAACAAGAAACAATGTCAAGAAAAATTTAAGACAACATACATGTATATATAATAGTGAGCGAAAAGCAATTACATTACGAACACAATATGCATGTATGTAACTTATATATGTAAACAAAAAGGCCCTGTATATGCAAATTTAATCGGGAACGAGCATTTCTACTTGTACCGGAGCAAAAAACTGACCGCAGTTTCTCAGTATTACATTGTATGGTTATTATTTATCTTTGTTAACTAGTGAAGATCCACGCCCCTGTTAAGCTCACCCGAAGGAGTTAAAAAAAAAACTAGCTAGGCCAGTGATAGTTCATTCGAAATTTCAACATGCACTTTCCTTGTCCAGTGGCGGATCAATGCAGACAATTTTCTATGCGAGTCCTTTGGCTGTCAAAAGAAAGAACCTCACGTTTCCGTGGCTTCGTGTACTCTTTTTCAAAATGATATCTCACAATTAAGTCCAATTAAGGCCACAGGCCATCTTTTGAATCTTTACCTTAGAGATAAAAAGGCAGAAAATTTGTACTAAAATCAAAATTTATCTTATTGAAACCAAACCAAAAAAGTACATATAAGTGGCTGAATTTCTGAATGAAAATGACAAACAACTAAAACTGCCGATACTATATACCGGTGGATTAAAAAATAGAATGGTCCTGACCTTGTACCAGCCATGGTAAGATTGGGCCAAGTTGATAAAAATGGAAATGAAGAAATTTTTAACTCTCTTTTTCAGTTATAGTTGGGGTTTTTGGTCTGATCGTTATAGTTTTGATAGGAGTTTTTCTGTATGAGTTTTTGAAGAAGCGACAGAGAGAAAAAGTTTCACCAACATGTAGTGAAGTGAGTAAAGATGTTTATAAATTATGTTCAGTTTCTGCTCTTTCATGTTTGTTATCTAAGTCTAAAAGGAGGTGACCTGAACAAGTAGGTAATTATTTTGTTCAAATAATTCTTGTTCTCGTTTTTACGTTTGGTCGCAATGTTCGGTTTATTGTTTTGTGCGTGTAAAATTCTGAGGTAAAATTGATTTTATTGTCTTGAATTTTTTTCTTGTAAGGTTTTTTATTTTATTTTGATTATGAGTTTAATAACGATAACCAGAGACGCTCAATGCAAAAATTGTAAAGCTGATATCATGTGAGGGGCCATTTTTTTGAACGGGTGTCTGTTATAGTCTACTGTGTGTCAAAGAGGGTTCGAGGTCAATATCACAGAAAATAGGCACGAAAATAACAAAATTGCCCATAAATAAAGAGTCAAGTTGCTATTCTGGGACTCCAACGCATCTCCCACTTATCTTACTTTCTTTTCAGTCTGAATCTGAACAACAGGTTACCGTCGAGCCAGAACACCAACGACCAGGGGAACGAACGATTCCAAGCCAAAGTCGATCTGAACAATTCAAGATGTTGAAACAGTTCACTTCTGAATCGACGGACTGCGAAGCTGTGGCCAAAGATGAAAAAGACATTAAAGTGAAATCAGAGGAAGTTCTTAGTAGTAACGCTTTAGTTGGTACTAGTGAAACAGAATTGAATAAAAGTAAAAAGAAGCGAAAAAGGAATAAACGGCAGAAGATTTTAAAGCTAAAGCCCGATGAAGTGGATTTGAACAAACTATGCGAGAAGAGATCTCGAAGAACTACATTTATGTTACGGGTATGTGAATCGTCAAGTGTCCCGTTTAAAATTTATCACATAAAGAAGAACAGTCATAGCAAGAGACATACAAATGATGGATGCTGACTTTTGGATGATATAGCATCCTATGACCTTAAGGTGGCACAAATCTTTTGAATATCAATGTTCATTAAAATCTGGATATATGTGTCATTTTGTATCGTCCCACCTTAATTTTACATTGAGATAGATGCACGCATAATACCTTTTTTTTTTCAATTCAATTTTTACAAATCAGCTATAGATAAGTTTGATATCATTGACGTTATTTTAGTTGGAAAAAGGCCTCATATATAGATAGTATAAATAAGTTAAATATCATTCGGTTATTTTGCCAAAAAAAGGCATATAGTATTCAATCGTCCGTTCGGTGAATCATTTGGTTTGTAATGTTTTTACCTTTCAGGAAAAAAACACAACCTTAATAAATGTGTTCGTTTATTCTTGATTATGCTTTGGATCTATTTTATTCAGTAAAGAAAATTATTTAAAAAAAAAGAAATAGAAACACACACAAACAAAACAAAGCATGGCATGAGATGAGAAGATAAAACAATTGAAAAAAACAAACAAAAAACAAAACAGAAACAAAATTCTTAGCCAACTTTTTTCTACCGATAACAATTCCATCGTAAATGCGCAAAAAAAAGTGTGTCATGAAAATCCAAACCCCCCTCCTCAAAGTTAAAAGTCGGTCCCTAAACATTAAAAAAAAATACACAGTACATTTGTAAACTGATCGTAAAAAATTTACACTGTTCAGCTCACCTATACAAAGCTCACCTGGCCATGCGAGCTTATGTCAGCCCTTTGTCTCCGTCATCTTCCGTTAAAAAAATTAAAAATAAAAAATACTACACAATTTAAAAGAATTTTACAAGATTGCTATATGACATGTTGGCAAAAAAAAAAAACAATCCTCATTTTGAATGGCCGCTTTTACGAAAAATAGAACATGGGATAAAATCATATAAAATGGCTTACAACAGAAACTATAACAGATAGAAAAAATCTGAAGGATCCTAGGCTTTTGAAAATCAAAAGCTCTTCAAAATTTTCCCTAGGAAGTTGTCGGATGACATGTTATAGGGGCAATGGCCTTTAAAGGTAAAAAGACGGTTTTTTTATGGTTTGCTTTATAAAATCAAAACTCGAAGATATAGAAAATCTGTTGCTTGTTAAAGCATTTGGCTCATTAAGCTCTACAAAAGTCTCCATTGGGTTGATGTCAGATGCCCCCTTATAGGCGTCCCGACCCTATAAAGGTAAAATATAGCGTTTTTCAGGTGAGCTATTGTCATCACTTGGCGTCCGTCCTCCTCTGACACCATAAGTCCAATTGCAACCAAACTTGGTATGGTTGTTCATTAGCATTTGGTGCTTAGAACTGATGTGGGGATTTTTTATTCGTCGTAAAACATGGCCGCCATGGCTAAAAATAGAACATAGGGGTAAAATGCAGTGTTTTGCAAATAATTCAAAAAACGGCTACAGATATCAAAATTCTGGCTGGGTAAAAAGTAATCATCACCTCAAGATCTACCTACCCTGAAATTTTGAAGAAAATCCAACAACCCATGTAGGAGTTATTGCCCTTTTTGTGGATTTTTTTGCAAATTTTGCATCTGTTTAGCTCAATATCTTGAAAACTATACTAGATATTTGAGAAATTTAAATTGCATATTGTTAAGCACATCAAGATCTACAAAATATGTAAAGAGTCAACGTTGTAGGACCTTTCCGTTTAGGAGTTATTGCCCTGAGAACGTCAAAATTGAGCATTTTAACAGCATTTCCTCATTACATTGAAAACGTTAACTCCTCTGACACTTTAAGTCCAAATGGAACCAAACTTGGTATAGATGTTTATTAGCATTAGGTGTATAGAACTGATGTGGGCATTTTTGATTGGTCGTAAAACATGGCCGCTGTGGCTAAAAATTGAACATAGGGGTAAATGGCAGTTTTTCGCAAATAACTCAAAAACGGCTACAGATATCAAAATTCTAGCATGGGTAAAAGTAATCAGCACCTGAAGGTCTACCAGCTCTGAAATTTTGAAGAAAATCCAACAACCCATGTAGGAGTTATTGCCCTTTTTGTGGATTTTTTTGCAAATTTTGCATCTGTTTAGCTCAATATCTTGAAAACTATACTACATATTTGAGAAATTTAAATTGCATATTCTTAAGCACATCAAGATCTACAAAATATGTAAAGAGTCAACGTTGTAGGACCTTTCCGTTTAGGAGTTATTGCCCTGAGAACGTCAAAATTGAGCATTTTAACAGCATTTCCTCATTACATTTAAAACGTTAACTCCTCTGACACTTTAAGTCCAAATGGAACCAAACTTGGTATAGATGTTTATTAGCATTAGGTCTATAGAACTGATGTGGGTATTTTTGATTGGTCGTAAAACATGGCCGCTGTGGCTAAAAATAGAACATAGGGGTAAATGGTAGTTTTTTTGCAAATAACTCTAAAACGGTGACAGATTTCAAAATTTTGATTGAGAACAAAAGTGATCAACACCTCAAGATCTACCTACCCTGAAATTTTGAAGAAAATCCAACATGCCATGTAGGAGTTATTGTCCTTTTTGTGGATTTTTTTGCAATTTTTGCATCTGTTTAACTCAATATCTCGAAAACTATACAAAATATTTGAGAAATTTAAGTTGCATATTGTTAAGCACATCAAGATCTACAAACTATGTAATAGGGTCAACGTTGTAGGACCTTTCCTTTTAGGAGTTATTGCCCTTCAACGTCAAAATTGAGTATTTAAAAAGCATTTCCTCATTATATTGAAAACGTTAACTCCTCTGACACTTTAAGTCCAATTGGAACCAAACTTGGTATTATTGTTTATTAGCATTATGTGTATAGAACTGATGTGGGCATTTTTGATTGGTCGTAAAACATGGCCGCTGTGGCTAAAAATTGAACATAGGGGTAAATGGCAGTTTTTCGCAAATAACTCAAAAACGGCTACAGATATCAAAATTCTGGCATGGGTAAAAGTAATCAGCACCTGAAGGTCTACCAGCTCTGAAATTTTGAAGAAAATCCAACAACCCATGTAGGAGTTATTGCCCTTTTTGTGGATTTTTTTGCAAATTTTGCATCTGTTTAGCTCAATATCTTGAAAACTATACTACATATTTGAGAAATTTAAATTGCATATTCTTAAGCACATCAAGATCTACAAAATATGTAAAGAGTCAACGTTGTAGGACCTTTCCGTTTAGGAGTTATTGCCCTGAGAACGTCAAAATTGAGCATTTTAACAGCATTTCCTCATTACATTGAAAACGTTAACTCCTCTGACACTTTAAGTCCAAATGGAACCAAACTTGGTATAGATGTTTATTAGCATTAGGTCTATAGAACTGATGTGGGTATTTTTGATTGGTCGTAAAACATGGCCGCTGTGGCTAAAAATAGAACATAGGGGTAAATGGTAGTTTTTTTGCAAATAACTCTAAAACGGTGACAGATTTCAAAATTTTGATTGAGAACAAAAGTGATCAACACCTCAAGATCTACCTACCCTGAAATTTTGAAGAAAATCCAACATGCCATGTAGGAGTTATTGTCCTTTTTGTGGATTTTTTTGCAATTTTTGCATCTGTTTAACTCAATATCTCGAAAACTATACAAAATATTTGAGAAATTTAAGTTGCATATTGTTAAGCACATCAAGATCTACAAACTATGTAATAGGGTCAACGTTGTAGGACCTTTCCTTTTAGGAGTTATTGCCCTTCAACGTCAAAATTGAGTATTTAAAAAGCATTTCCTCATTATATTGAAAACGTTAACTCCTCTGACACTTTAAGTCCAATTGGAACCAAACTTGGTATTATTGTTTATTAGCATTATGTGTATAGAACTGATTTGGGGATTTTTGATTAATTGTAAAACATGGCCGCTGTGGCTAAAAATAGAACATTAGTTTAAACTGCATTTTTTGCAAATAACTCAAAAAGTGTGACATATTTTTAGATTTTGATTGAGAACAAAAGTGATCAGCACCTTAAGATTCACCATATTGTCAGATGACCCCCTTATTAATCTTATGACCCTTTCAACGTCAAATATATTTTGCCTAATAACATTTACTTCAGGCACATACGTCAGGTGAGCGATTCAGGCTCCTGGGAGCCTCTTGTTGTGGATTTTTTTTGCAGATTTTGCACCTGTTTAGCTCAATATCTTGAAAACTAGACGAGATATTTGATAAATTTAAATTGCATATTGTTAATCGCATCAAGCTCTACAAAAAATGTACTAGAGTCAACGTTGTAGGACCTTTCCTTTGAGGAGTTATTGCTCTTAGAACGTCCAAATTGAGCAATTAAAAAGCATTTCCTCGTTAACTCCTCTGACACTTTAAGTACAATTGGAACCAAACTTGGTATTGTTGTTTATTAGCATTAAGTGTATAGAACTGATGTGGGCATTTTTTATTGGTTGTAAACAATGGCCGCTGTGGCTAAAAAAAGAACATTAGGTTAAACTGCATTTTTTTGCTAATAACTCAAAAAGGGTGACAGATTTTTAGATTTTGATTGAGAACAAAAGTGATCAGCACCTTAAGATCCACCATATTGTCAGATGACCCCCTTATTAATTTTTTTACCCTTTCAACGTCAAATAGATTTTGCCTAATAACCTTTACTTCAGGCACATATGTCATTGAAGTGCCTTTATGTTATTAAATCTATGTATAGCAAGATTCAACTTTGTGTTAAAATTGATAATTATAGATCAGATTTTTTCACTTCAAATATTGGTGTGAGACAGGGTGACAATCTAAGACCTAGTCTGTTTAATTTATATCTTAGTGATTTACCATCATACTTTGACACAAAATGTGATGCTGTAACCTTAAATGGTGATAAAATAAACTGTCTTCTTTATGCAGATGACTTGGTTCTGTTGTCAGAAACAGAAAGTGGTCTTCAGAACTGCCTCAATAAACTAAGTCTTTTCTCAGCCAAATGGCAGCTGAATGTTAATACAGACAAAACTAAGATACTAATATTTAATAAAGCTGGACGTTTAATTACCAAAAACTTTATACTAAATGATAAATCTGTTGAATCAGTTCAGAAATATATATACCTGGGCATTTGTTTTTCAGCCTCAGGTACATCCTCATATGCAAAGAATGAGCTATACCAAAAAGGTCTTAAAGCATCATTTAAACTCAGCAAGGCATTCAACTTATCCAAACCAAATGCAGCGACACTTATCCATATCTTTAATCATACAGTCAGACCTGTGTTACTATATGGAAGTGAAATATGGGGACATTTTAATGTTTCTAGATTTATGAAAAATCCTGAGAAATACATAAATAATGAGATAGATAAGTTAGTACTTGAAAAGGTACAAACAAAATTTTGTAAATTTATTCTAGGTGTAGGTAAAAAAGCTAGTAATTCAGGAGCTAGATCAGAACTTGGCTGCCTACCTATTTTATATTATGTACTTTCTAATATGCTTAAATATTGGACTCGACTACAAAGAGTTGATTCGAATAAAAATAGTATACTCAAAGCAGCTTTAAATGAATCATGGTCAATGCATGAAAATAATAAAGAATCATGGATTAGTTGTATTCATCATTTACTTAAGTACTTAAATGCTAACCATCTATTCAAGAAAAACATAATAATAAAAAATAATTCTATATTTAATACTTTACAATATAAATTGCACTCTAAGTTTATTAAACTATGGACTGATAAAATTTCCAATGAAGAAGGTAAATTAAGAACATACAAAAAGTTTAAAACTCACCTTCAACTTGAACCATATTTAAAATATGGAAATGAAGACCAGAGGAGATTGATGAGCAAATTTAGATTAAGTGCCCATAAATTAAAAATAGAAACAGGGCGCTATACTAATCTTGAAAGTAATGACAGAATTTGTGATCTGTGTAATATTAATATTGAAGATGAAATTCATTTTCTCATAGACTGTAATTCTCTTAATTGTGTTCGAAATAAATTTTTATCATATTTTTATAACAAGTGCAATAATTTCAGCAACTTATCTTCAGCTAACAAATTTATTTGGCTTATGAGTAATGAAGATAGAGATATTATTCTTAAACTATTTGAAATGTTAAAAGAGCTATTTATGAAAAGAGATTCTTTATTATCTAATGCTAATTAAATATCAGGAATGTCATTAATATCATAGACATGAATATATATATCAATTTCTATGATAGTATGTAATACTTGTTATCATGGTTATATATATATATACATATATTTAATATAATACATTATAACCAATAATTGATCCTATTTTCGTAAGAAGAGCTGTCTCCTCCAACATTACTTATATTCCAGACAGAGGCTTTCATTATAGTTTATCTTTAAAATGTGTTTTTCCTTTTATTGTTATTGAAGACTAATCATTTAAATCATAAATTTATATTTTATTTCACTCATTTTATTTTGTTATGAATAATTGTACTGCCTCTCACGGGGCTCCATGATTGGATTTAAATAAAATATGTCTATGTCTATGTCTATGTCTATGTCAGGTGAGCGATTCAGGCTCCTGGGAGCCTCTTGTTATTCCACCTACCCTTAATATAAGCCCTGTTTATTGATATTTAAAGGCAAAGTGGTGCGAAATGCTGTAATTTTGAAAATACATCCCATACCCGGTAGTACTCTATATAAAATTATTTTAAGCATGCTTAAGAACAATATGTTTTTGTCTTTCTACCTACATGTACCCACCCATTTTTAGCTCACCTGGCCAAAGGCCATGTGAGCTATTGCCATCACTTGGCGTCTGTTGTTGTCGTCGTCGTCATTAACTTTTCTTAAAACTTCTTCTCCTCTGAAATGGCTGCACAGATTCAAACCAAATTTGGTCTGGTGATACTTAAGGGTATCCCCCCACAGAACTGATGTGGGGATTTTTTATTCGTCGAAAAACATGGCTGTCGTTGCTAAAAATAGACCAGGGGGGGTAATACTACTGTTTTTGGCTTGTAAACCAAAAAGTATAAGGGATAGATGAAATCTGATGCCACCCTACTGCTTCATCATCAAAAGTTCTACAAAAGTCTCCATTGGGCCAAGTTGTCAGATGACCCCTTATAGGGGTTACAGCCCCTTAAAGGTGAAAAATAGCGTTTTTTCATGTTTTTGCCATATGGTATGAAAACTATTGCAGATAGAGAAAAGCTGTTGCTTGCTTAAATGTTCAGCTCATTTAGCTTTACAAAAGTCGCATAGGGTGGAAGTTGTCAGATGACCCCTTATAGGGGTTACGGCCCCTAAAGTAATGTTTTTTTCATGTTTTTGTCCTATGAAATGAAAACTATTGCAGACAGAGAGAAGCTGTTGCTTGCTTAAACGTTCAGCTCATTTAGCTCTACAAAAGTTTCCAAAGGATCGAAGTTGTCAGATGACCCCTTATAGGGGTTACAGCCCCTACAATAATAATTTTCATGTTTTTGGTCTATGGAATGAAAACTATTGCAGATAGAGAGAAGCTGTTGCTTGCTTAAACGTTCAGCTCATTTAGCTCTACAAAATTCTCCATAGGATCAAAGTTGTCAGATGACCCCTTATAGGAGTAACGGCCCCTTCGATAACATTTTTTTAATGTTTTTGGCCTATGGAATGAAAACTGTAGCAGATAGAGAGAATATGTTGCTTGCTTAAGGGTTCAGCTCATTTAGCTCTACAAAAGTCTCCATAGGATCGAAGTCATCTGATGACCCCTTACAGGGGTTATGCCCCCTAAAATAATGTTTTTCATGTTTGGGGCTTACAGAATGAAACTATAGTAGATAGAGAAAAGCTGTTGCTTGCTTAAACATTCAGCTCATTTAGCTCTACAAAAGTCTTCATAGGGTTGAAGCTTTCAGATGACCCCTATAAAGGGGTTATGGGCCCTAAATTAATGTTTTTTCATGTTTTGGGCCTACAGAATGAAACTATAGTAGATAGAGAAAAGCTGCTGCTTGCTTAAATGTTCAGCTCATTTAGCACTACAAAAGTCTTTAAAGGGTCGACATCAAGACCAGGTGAGCGATTCAGGCTCTTGGGAGCCTCTTGTTCATGTTTATGCTCATAGAATGAAAAGTATTGAATATAGAGAAAAGCTTATGTTGCTTGCTTAAACCTTCAACTCATTAAGCTCTCTAAAAGTAAGTATCCATTGGGTCGATATTGTCAGATGACCCCTTATAGGGGTAACAGCTCTTTTAATATTTGCAACTAAAGCTATATGTTCTGTTTTGGACAACCCTTAATATGAGGCAGGTAAAACCTGTTACGCTCCCGAAGTTTTAATTAATTTAATTTTTGGGGTCCGAAAATAAAAACAAACTAGCTTTTCTTGTGGGTTACTTGAGCGTTTAATGACGTCTGAATTTTTCAGAGATAAAAACGTTAAAAAGACGCCAAAAGTTCGGGAAAACAAGCGCGTGCTAAACCGGACGTTGAAGGAAAATTCATCTCATAGTACAACTAAAATATTGCCATTCCTACCATTATCGCTCCCTTCGGGAGCGTATCACCAAACTCTTCTAATATTGTCCCTCATTTGAAACTGTTTGATGCTTGCATTAAACCAATTTTACTCTGTTGTAGTGAAATATGGTCATTTAATGTTGTTAACAATAAACATTAATTAGAATCTAAATATTTAGTAATGCCAGTAGTTAAAACTCAAATTGAAGTTGCAAAACTTCTTTTCGGAGTAAATAGAGCTGCAGTGAATATAGCTGTACTTGCAGAACTAGGAATGTACCGAATATCTATTTTAGCCTTGAAATCAGTTGCTGACTTGATATTGGTCACATATTATTGAATCTGAAAATTTACTAGTACATGAAACCTACAAATCTAATCTTAATTTTCAAAAGAGCTTTGCCTAAAAGTCAAGATATTTAATACTTAAAAAAACTTAATTTTGATCGGCATGTTTGGGATAACCAAGGTACCTTTTCACAAGGTAAATTGCTCTCAGCGTTTACAAACAAGTTAAAAGAAAATTATCATAAATATTGGAAGAACACTATTTTTTTATCACAGTCCAGGGATGTTTAAAACAAGTTTTATTTAATCCCTGCACAGTCATTCTGTAAATAGGGAATGTCTATTATGTAAGTCAAGAGTGAATATGAATCTATTTTTCTAATAACGTGTACCTCATCATTAAATAACATTAGAGAAAATCTTTTAACAGATGTATGTGATATTTTCCCCACCTTTATTTTTTTACTGTACACAAGCCCCTGTGCTTAAACCTTCAGCTTATTTGAAGCTGTAGAAAAGTCTTTTTTTTAAATTGTCAGATGACCCCATTTGGAAGACCTACATGGCGAGCGAGTCAGTCTACCCATATCCTCAGTGTCTGCTATCTCTATGCTTTCAGTTCATGTTAAGTTATGGGAAGTAAAACTCGAAGCGTAGAACTGAAAACATAAAGATACGTACACCAAAATGTGGACAATTTACACCAATTCTTGTTCGATGTCATATATTTTACTTTTCCGTCAATAAAAAATTTCTTCAAGGCAAAATATGTATATATTACTAATATATTAACAAATTGTCCACATTTGGTGTATCTCTGTCTAAAACACCCATCTATTGGTTATAAAGGGAGGGAAGGGTGGGTAAGGAAACCACCTCATATCTAAGCTAAGTGACACTGTAACTGACGTGTATGACAATCATCACATCTACTGTCTATCCATAAGCATGGATATTAAAATAATGAGAATGAGTAACATACCCGTAGCCAGGGGGGGTTCGAGGGGTTCGGACGAACCCCCCCTTGGACAGAAAAATTGATCAAAATAGGGAAAAATCAGGTGAAAAATTGGTTAAGCACTATTAAAGTCAGAAAAATTTGGGAAATCGAACCCCCTGTTGAAAAATTCTGCCTACGGGTATGAGTAACATGAACTTCCGCCAACGTCATCAGTCAATGAGACTATACCCATATCCTCAGTGTCTGCTATCTCTATGCTTTCTGTTCATGTTAAGTTATGGGAAGTAAAACTCGACAGCTTACAAGATGCAAATTTCATAACGAAACGACAATAAACCACCTTTAGCTCTCTTCCCAAAACTCAAAAAATAAAATAAAACACCTCATATAAACACGATATGACAAGGACAAGGGTTTATCTAATAAAACCTGTATTACAAACTGATTGTAATGGCTTTAGTGATCATTATACAACAATCTCATATTAGGCACCAACACAAATCTAAGTCTGACACATGCGAAGGTATAACATCCACTTTTTCAAGTTTCTTTTCCGATCTGCACGTGAGTTTGCAAAACGAAGGGATCTCTCCTTCAAGTGTAAACAAGTTCCTGAGATTCCCTATTATTATATAGTTAGATGAAAATCATATCGGTGTGTAACTATAACATTGAAGCAAAATAAATGGAATAAAAATCATATTTACTAAAGACCAGTTTAATTCAAATACTAGTATATACCAATTTTGTAACACCTAAAGGAGAAAATCCCCTCGTATGCAACTCACGTGAGCGAACCCACTAGGGCATCAGTGTCCCTTGAATTGCTAACGAAAGGAAATTCACAAAGAAAGCAATACCAAACAAGAGTTAGGGCAATTTGTATAAAACATTTAACATGTCAACAAAGTACACATTTTAATTATCTCATTTTATTTGCCTTGAACATTCGTTTAACATGAAATAACGATCCCTTAAGTCTATTGTTATAATAGATTGCTATATCATTCACATTGTCTAATTTGGCTTTCATTTCTGTCTTCCATCTCTGGGTTAATGCTTTTCCAGCGTAACGGGATCACTACCATTCCGTACCTTATGTTACTCTGAAAGGAACAATACTATATACTGTTAACAAGCTTAGCCTATTAAGATATTTCATATATTAAACATGTTATATAATTAAATATGTCCGTTGTATAACTATTACTTCTTATCTTAATGAATTCTGATAATCATGTTAAGCAACTAACGAAACAGTTTTCGAAAAGAAATTACATGACGGCACTAACAAGACTAAACTGCTACATGTATTGGCCAACAGAACAAGCTTATTATGCATTAACACTACGGATATCTTTCAAAAACAATGCAAAGATCAGATAATTTGAATATTATAAATATTTCGTTGGATAAAAACGCACTAACTAACCTCAATCATATATTTGAATTCCAGTATTTCCACAGAAAGTAATCCTCTTCTTTTATAACACTTTTTACATCTCTGAAATCAAAATAAATACTTGTAAATTTTAACTAATAATCAAGCACATGTTCGGTGTATATTTAAATTTACTCAACCAAATCAAAACAGTCCTCGATAAAAGGACACGTGAACTTCATTCAATACAACAAGGTTATATGTCCTTGAAATAGAAAATACACAACTTTTGACATTATGTTCACAAATAAGCATTTATCTATTATTCATATGCTGGCTTAAAATTTGTTGGCATATATTTTCTTTAAAGTTATACATGTTCTAAGCTTTTCTCTACGCAACAAACGTGCACACATGTGACTCAATATTTATTTCATGAAATATCTTTTCATAGCCACCTAGGCCAATATGTGCTTGACCACCTAGGTCTATATGTTCATGGCCACCTAAGCCTATATGTGCATGACCACCTAGGTCTATATCATGGCCACCTAGGCCTTAAAGTGCATGGCCACCTAGGCCTATAAATTATCAGTGCATGGCCACCTAGGCCTTAAAATTATCAGTGCATGGCCACCTAGGCCTATAAATTATCAGTGCATGGCCACCTAGGCCTATAAAATATAAATGCATAGCCACCAAGGCAAATAAAATGAAATACTTACAGTATGACGTGTCGCACTCGACACGTCCGTTCCCTAGCATGGATATTAAAATAATGAGAATGAGTAACATGAACTTCCGCCTACGTCATCAGTCAATGAGACTATCATGGGAGCCTCTTGTTCTATTATTACACAGGTACGGGACGGAATACATATCTTTCAGATACCCTCATTAAAAATTCGTTTCAATCCCTTTACGAAAACATACCCCAAAATTGATACCAGCAAAGACACAAAAAATTCTGTTTTTAACTGTAATTTGCCATTGATATAAAAACTGGTGGGTTGTTTTTATGAAATCATAATACGATTCAGGCACTGCCTCGATGCAAGAACATCACAATTATTCATTTTTCTTCATTTGAAAGGAAAAAAAGAGAAATAAACTTGAGTTGATCATGTGATGATCATAAAAACTTCATCAAATACTCCAAATTTAATTTTAGCAAACAAAGCCATGACTTCTTTGGTTGTTTCTGAAAACAGCACCTTTGAGGGCGTGACCCTTGTCACAGTAAATTTTGAATAATGACCTTGACAATATTAACTCCATTGATATGCAATGTACAAAAATTGATGAATAGCGCAAATAAATTGTGTTGCTAGTAAATATTTGTCCCATTAATAATTCAAACCTTATTCCATGTTATAAAGCACAAACAGGGGTTCAAATTAGCACTGGTATGAGGTCCAGGACCTTAAATTTTTGAGTGAGGACCTTTTAAATTCTATTAAAAAAAGTCCTGGACCTGCATGTTTTGACATTAACTCCTATTGAGGACTTTTCATAATGTTTGGTGGACTTTCAACTTAGAACTTAAAAATCACTGAAAAAAGTCTTGGACCTTTTAAATTTGATATTGAATGTTAATTTTTATATTTTTAAAAGCAATATTATTATGTTGACATGCCAGACCTGTAACTTTGAGATATTGGGACGAAAATAAATTAATATCAGCATTAGTCAAATTTTTGCAGGAACTTACTGTAGAGCTCTCCGCTCTCATGGGCACTATGTGCTCGCTATAAGTTTCTGTATAATTCTAGCCAGCTAAAGTCAAGGAGGAGTGCTATGTTTTGTTTAAATATTGTCTATGGAAATACATGTACATGTATGTACAATAAAATACAATGAAAATAATGAAGGATTACAAGTGATTCTGTTGAAATTTAAACATGCTTGTTTATAATACTAGATTTGGAAACAGGCTACACTCTATGCAAGTCCATCTATGATTTGCAGTCTCAATTCAAATGAACATACATTTTATACACTTAAGAAGACTGACTGTACAGGATTTATACAGTCTAAATTATTAGGTTGTCATGGGAAGGCTAACATTTTTATTTGGATTTTTTCTTGGACGTTTACTTGTGCATGTTGTGGCCTAATAACTAAAATCATAAAATGACCTTACAAGAAATCCTTTTTATTCAAACTACAGGCTGTAGTTTCAGTTTAAGCAGAGCTCTTAACTTGATGTCAATAAGGTGTATATTTAACATGGCATGAATATAGACACAGTGAATGCCTACTATGACTCTTATAAAAACCATTTCCTGGTGTCTTCCCAAGATAGAATGGCATTACTACTACAGTACAGCACTTGCCTGTGGAAAATTTTTGGAGGGCATAGAGATAATAAAACAGTGTTTCATATGAACAAATTCATGAAATTCTTTACGGAATCATTTTATCTCATAGATTAAAAAAGTTTATGAGAATTTGAAATTTTGGGAAATTATCCCGTCAATAGATGTTTGTTTGTACTGTTTATTAGTTTTTATTACCATCCAATTTTACATGCAAATGAGTGAATATGACATCAGCATCCTCGAATATACTTTATTTGTAATTTTGTGTCATTGCCCCTTGAGGGACGTTAATTGGAATAAAAATATTGGTAATGGTTTTACAATCTACATTTTTTTGTAGATTTTGTACATTGTACATTTATGTTTCTTTATTTTAGGAACAAAAAGATAAAACCTGGCTGTCTGTCTGGCATAAATCATGTAAATATCCCATGGATGAAAAGTAAGCTTCAAACTGTTTTATAAGGTAAACATGAAGGTTAATAAAAGCAATATTATTGTTAAAAATAAAGACATGAAACGTGGTTACACCTATATAGGCACATCTTTTGTTACATGTATGTTTTCACATTAAAATGTACATAATGTACATGTATTAT
>CAXARO010000595.1:0-17739 GCA_963971305.1 Arcuatula senhousia | reverse complement strand
AATTAAGAAAAACAGTTGATATTTGTGCAAAAAAATAGGGCAAGTTATATGTGATCTTGAAACACACTTTAACCTGTACAGCTGTTTGTAAAAATCGTACCATGAAGGACCTGGATTATTTCATATCTAATGCTCATTTTATCATTATGTCTTTGTCATCACCTCCATTTATCCCATATAGTGCTGCAAGCGTGAACACAAAGATAGAAAATCATTTTTTTGTTTTGTTTTATAACTAATTTGACATTATACATGGCTGTGGCGATGCAACTTTTGTAACAGTTTTTTTCTTTTTTTTTCATTTGTATAGTGAAAATCACACGCTAGCATATTAAACGTACGCAGAAAAATGGACCGCCGTGCTGAAAGGAACTATATGTACACTGTACTAAATGTAGTTTGTGTAAATTGAAATGGCTCGCACCCGGACTCGTGAACTATTGGTAGATCATTTCAAGGCTTTCTATCTTCAAAACAGTTGAACGGCCTAATAACACTTTGTGTTTATTATTGGTCAACTCTGCATCGCGTTATAATGTTTCATATAATAATGGCTCTCCGTTTTAGCCTTTTGTCGAGACGTAGATCTACGAGACCTTTCGTTCGTGTCTTGTTGAGAAATCCCTATTACGCGTGCGTAGCAAAACGAGATAAAGAAGTAATTTTGCTTTGGTACTATCTATTGTTTAGCGGCGTCCTGCGTCATTTTGCACGTCACAAAACTAACATAACACTTTGAGCAACTTCACGCCACAGTCTTTTCATATTGGAATGTACTGACCTGTGTCGTATAGTGCTGTATGTTTTTACACGATTTTATAGTCGTTCCTCAACTTCCTGTTAACGGAAAAAGCAAAGAGGGACCAATCGGGAACTCAAGTGTCAAATGTCCGAAAGGGCAACGACGAAACCGGTAAACATGAACAAAAACCACACGAAAAACACAAAACACAAAATCAACCGAACTGAAATCAACAACGCGAACTCAAATCGTGACAAGAGCGAACTCAGGAGCTCTGGAAGAGTAAGCGGTTCCTGCCTGCAATAGCTCACCCGTCATGTTGCTAATTTCCAATTCAGTGTGTCAAATCCGAATATGTATACTCGGCAACACAAGTATCACAAAACTACTTTTCTATCAGAATTCTTTGATAATTTTGAAAAAAATATTTTCATGCTAGAGTAGACTAAATACAACACAACACCAACCGTTCTTTCAAAAAGTGACACAGACAATAGGACAATTGATACAGAAGTCGAAAAAACAACATCAAACATGTGTGTTTCCGAAAAGTCTGACAAAGTATGTTTTCACCATTTCTTTATAACATATTTAGATATTTAGACACAGATCAAGACTTCTCAAAATTTGTGATTTTCTTCATTTTCGGGTTAAACCCCCATTATTTTAGAAATTCAAAACTGTAAAAAAAAATGTAGATATTGATGTTATGGACTGCAAAAATACTGTGCAGAAATCTCATATCAACCCGACAACTACTTTAAGAGATATTTGCTATCAAATCTTGAAGCCAAAGGAAATGAAGTAAAGTGGTACGTTCCTTGTATTTCATGCATTTGAAGAGTATTTGAAGACACAAGCGTTATACATTTGTAAGTTTTCCATCGCTAGTGTTTTTTTTTCAGTGTATAGTCTCCCAAAGAAAACACGGAACATAACTTAATTTAAGTTTTCAGAAAAAAATGTTATTCAGGTTATCTGATTGGCATGTCAGGTAAAATAATATTGAAAAGGCATATCCTTTTCTTAAAGTCTATTTTTTTTCATATCTTTCACCTGTATGTCAAACTTAAGTAAAAACGTAATTCGGAAGCAAAAAAGCATTAAGTGCCATTCAAGTGCTTAGATTCATTTTCTGAAATTTTAAAAAGTTTACATTTTACTGTTAATTTTATTATATTGATAAAAGACAACAATTATATGAGTATATCAGGCAACATTCAAATTAAGCATTATGCATTTCTTCTTTGGGGAACAGCAGTTTTCGGTCGTTTGGCATCCTTTAACATCTAAACTTTCAAATTTACTGATTATCCAAGACAAACAGGGTAAAACATGTGCCATTTTGGATATACTCATTTTGACCAAAAAAAAATGAAAGCATTGGTTTCATATTGCTGTCTTTTTTACAATGAGAGGGAATGCAATTTCATAAGGTGTTGTGTATTAGTTACGATAGAAATAGAAATATGGTGAACAATATGCATATATAATTTTTTAACAGGTACCGATATTGGAGCACTTTTAAACGCTTTGTTTTCATGGCATTTTTTTGCTATTTTTTACCATGTAGTCATATTTAAAAGATATGTTGATTAATTGTTTTAATTAGTGTTTGACTGGTCTGCTATACTGAGATGATCACCTCAATATCCCTATTGTGTCTCACAACTATGTTGCGTTCTATGGTCATTACCGGATCCTAAAATCGCAATGGAAGAAGGAGGTTTGGCGCCATAAAACTTAGTTCAACCCATCATTTCGTTTGAAATGCCTGTACCAAGTCAGGACCATTGCGATCCACCGATTATCCGGTATGACTGATTCGTTTTTGTCATTTTCTCTGGACTATGAGATTGATCATTCAAGTTCGGTAGTTTTGTTATTACCTTTAATTGCTATTTATGTTTGCGTTTAATGACCATAAATAATTTATTGATCAAAACAATCGATGATTATTCAGACAATTACATTAATGGGAAGATAATCGAGCCTTAATACAACCTTGTATATATATTTGAGCTAAAATATCAATACAGAAAAGATGCATATAGTATTCTTCAAAATGATATCAAATGCTTAAAATGATTTCAAAACTATGTTAAGAGATGCACTCTAAATTTGTATTTTGCACAAATATAGAATACAACCATTTAAAAATGTTATATTTACTGCTGCTATCTTAATTAATATGTTTTAACCTTTTTGTGCATATTATTTCATATCAAAGAACAAAACACTGTGAATTCTAATCTTTCAATGAGCATGTTGATAGACCCTCCTTTTTACAAAAATTGCATCATGAAAATATCATGAATATTGTGTAATTGAATATTACAACACATGCGATATAAAATATATTTGTCATCGAATAAATATCATTTAAAAGAATATTGTAAGCATAATTTCTGCACTTATTTGAAATATATGCAAATCAGTCTATAAAGTATTCAGTGTGAACACTTTTATGAACAATACAATCGTACGTTTGTAGGACAATGTCTTTTGTATAATTTGTTTAGCAACATCTGTAACAAACTCCAAACAGTTATAGATGAAGACATGCCAAGGTACCATTTTAGTCTATCCTTATTAATATTAAATGCCTAAATAGAAGATGTTTTGATTTCAACAATTCTAATTGTTTTACTAATGGTAATACACAGATTGAAAAATCGTCAAAACCTATTTGTAAATTCAGAATAATAATGAATGTTTCAAATTCAAAGGAAATTTTATCATCAGTAGTCATAATTAATACATTTTTAGTGCTCTGTATTCAAATTTCTATCCAACTGAGAGATGTACCAGAATATTGTTTAATTATCATAGTATAATGTAATAAACGATGTGCCAATATTCCATCATCTCGAAGTTTAGGAAATAAAGGTAATGATAAAATAACCGAACTTGGAGAATCAATCTCAAATGTCCATAAGACAAAACAAGGAAGACATACCGGAAAATTGAAGACCGCAATGGTCCTGACTTGGTATAGGCATTTCAAAAGAAATGGTGGGCTAAACCAGGTTTTAAGGCGCGCCAAACCTCCTTGTTCCATTGCGATTTTGGGGTCCGGTAGTTCCACAAAACACAACAGGTTTGTGATGACATATCAGGGATGCTAAGGTGAGCATCTCAGTACAGGTAGCAAGGTACCAAATAGGTACGTATGTAAAGTCATCGCCTGTGAAGGGAAGATACAATACAGGAGTAAAAACATGGCTTTTTATGTGTGGTTATAAATGAAAAAATGATTTTTGGTAGAAATATTGCACACTGAGTTACGTCTTTATTCCACATATGAAACGTGATTTAATCATGTATAAGTATAATTGTTAAAACGCATTTTATTTTTCCGCAATTTCTAAAGAAAAGGCTTGAATTTTCAGGTACATACTAAAACATAATACACGAAAAACAATATTTTTCACTTTAAAAGAACCATAACCCCTACAAGGGTCCATCTGACAATTTTAACCCTGAATTCATTTTTGTAAATCTCAATGAGCTTCACAATTCTGCAATGCTAATTTATTTTAGAATTTCAGGTTTTCAAGATAAAGTCCAAAAACTGTGAAAATGGTCAATTTTGACAATTAAGAGGGAAATAACTCCCAACGGTGAGATTTGTACAGCTTTTAATCCTGGAGATGGAATGCTGCTTCGGATTTTCTCTATCTTTTATACTTTCTGATAACTTGATTGATTTTTAAAAAAATATAAAAGAATCAGTTCATTTAAATTATATTCTACTGCGATATGTCAACCAATATTGATGAACTTTCTAAACTTTCTAAAGTTAAATGGCGCTAATAATACATTACCTTCCAGAAAGTAATACTCAAGTTTAATCCAAAATGACCACTTATCGTCGGTGACGTTAAATTTATTCAAAAATATTTCTGTAAAACAAATATCGGTTAGCTGTCACCTGTTATTAATTCTACAAAAATCTTTTCTCTGAAACTTTTGATCACAATTTTATAAAACTTGACATGATTAATGCTTAGGGTTTGTGTTTCGATTGTTGATAGACCATGTGATCAGACTTGTTTGTAGTTGGATATCAAACAGTACAAGTGGTAGAGAGAATATGATGCAACTCTCCATCTCCAGCATCAAAACTACACAAGTCTTAATTAAGTCGAAGTTGTAAGATGACCCCTTATAAAAACTATGTCTATTTGAAGGTAAAACGTAACGTTTGTTCATGATTATGGCCTTTAGAATGTAAACTGTTGCAGATATTTGCTTGTAAAACGCTTCATTAACAATGAACTAATTTATGTCAACACAGAAGTTGCAAAAAATGCCTTGGATAATATACCATATTAATTAGTGTATTAAAGTATAAAAAATACACACAGCAATAAAATATCTCTAATCTTCAATAAAATTGACCTTTTCATGTTGGTATCTTCAAAAATAATTGTGCGTTACTTATCGCTGATATTTTTTTATGTTTTGAATCACAATTTATAGCTAAACTTAAGTTGAGAGTCTCCCAAGAGCCTGAATTGCTTACCTGATCGTTAGGCTACATGAATATGGGTCCCTCTCTCATCTGTTATACCTTTAGGGAGTCATCTGACAACTTAAAACCAATGGAAACTTTTGCAGAGATTAATGAAGATTTAAGCGTCGTTCTGCAATAGTTTTCCTTCTATAATCACAAAACATGATATTCATTTTAATATAAGGGACCATGACCATGTAGGGAATCATCTTCGGCAGAGGGAGACTTTAGTAGAGCTGCCGATTCTGTAGAGCAAAAGATTATATTCTTTAGATTTTTCTTTTATTTCTGATAAAGTTTCTGGGTTATGGGCCGTTTTTTGTTATCATAACATATTTTCTATTTTTTATAACAACAGCCATTTTTCTAACGGGTCAAAAAATGAATCACAACCATGCAGTCAATCATAAAAAGTGTCATAAATTTCTGTTGAGACGAAAGTATTGATAATATTGAAAATTGTTAACAGACGACAGACGATGGCTGACGCCAAGTGATGGCAATTGTTCATACGGGACTTCAGTCAAGGTGAGTAAAAACTACTTCTTCAGTAAAGCTATTTCCCTTTTATGCTATCCGAGCACAATGAAAGTTCTCGATGCACATCTCCATAAAACGTTCATTTTGTATATGACAAATATGGTCATCTCAGGACAAAATTTACGATAAATGAAACGACTTTAATTTTCAAATGATTAATTTCACTAACATTGAAAGCAACATACCTACCTCACCTGCATACGGTGTTTCTATTTCACAACTTATTCGCCAGGGCTTGTACAATTTTTCTGATTTTTTTTTACTGTCTCCGTGACCGACTTTAAGACCAAGGTTACAAGAAAATACATCGCATACGGTGGCTAAAAAATTCCTCCTTCGTTATCAGCCACTGGTGGAAAAATTAAAGATTAAGTTGAGTGTATTGGTTAGTGTTTGTTTTGATTAGTGTTTGCTGATTGTTGTACTGAGATGATCATCTTAATATCCATATTATGTTTTCACAACAATGCTTCGAAAATTCGTTGTGTGTTACTATCGGTCCTTAAGGCCACAAAGGAAGAGGGGGGGGGGGTTTAGCGCGCCATCAAATCTGGTTAAACCCACCATTTCATTTGAAATGCCTGTACCAAGTCAGGACCATTGCGATCTATTACTATTCCGGCGTGTCTACCATGTTTTGTCTTTTCTCTTCCAAGGACATTTAGATTGATCCTCAAAGTTCGGTAATTTTGTTATTTCCTTTATTTGTAATTCAACATATATAATGTTTTGCGCTATGGTTGTTTTATTTGTGTCTTTTGTTTGTTTTGTGGGTTTTCTCTGTCTACCGATTTTGTTCTTGTCTTTTGGGAATAACGATATTCTATTGTCCTTTCCTGCATTTTTGCTTCTTATTAAACTCCACCAAACTGGTTAAGAGGAGTCTGTCCACTGATAAACAAAGAGACAACAATTTAATTCTTATGTACCTACCGAAAGTTTGCTAGGGAGGATCATTATCTTAGACTGGTTTCATATTGAAGTCATTATTTGTAAAAATTAACCGCCCCAAGGAAAAAGAATGAAGATGTTTCCTACATGAAAAGACGAGATATTCAAAAAGTCAACATTATTTTATTTAAGAAAGCAGCAAGTCAGATAATACAGGTATATTTTGAAAAAATACAAGAATCACAAAACAAAGAAGTAATTGATATAATAAGTCAATAAGTGAAGTTCTATGTTAAGCAGGAGTAAATAGTACTCTGGTGTCATCATTTGTGGTTTTTAGTTTTTTTTTATGGATTGTGTGTCTGACGGTCAACCATGAAAACAAACCAAAAAGTGCGTACTATATTTTATATTGATATATAAAAAAAATACTTATTTCCAAGCATAAAATTTGCTATTTTTTGTTTTCCGATAAAACTTGTTAAATATTTTATTTTAGTAGGACAAAATAAACCAAAACATGAAGTTTCTATTTTGTATATTAGTACAGCTATTTTACATTTTATCAACAAACAAAAAACAGATTAACCTTCTCTTCATTTTCGATATTCATGATCATGAAGTTTAATTTTTGCATCAAAGTAAAATCGACTAAAAAGCTAACATGTTTAAGCAGTCATGAATTCTCTACTATATTGAAAAAAAATCCTAGACACACAAGCATAAAAAACCTGGAAAAATGAAATACAAATGTCATGGTTGAATATTTGTAGTTAATTTGGAACCATACAATGACCCCTTCATGTAACATTGATGAAACCGTTATAGTTAATGCAAATTAAAATCGATCATTGTTTATCTTTAAGTTTTATGTTACTGTTTGACTTTGAAGGTACAATGATAGAGGGAGGCGTGGCAACATAAAACCTGGTTAAATCAACTATATTATAGTAATTCATGTACTAAGTCGGGATCATTGTGATCTTCAATTTTTTAGGTTTGTCTTCCCCTTATATTTCCTTTTCTTCTTGGACATTCAAATTAATCATCCCTGTTCCGTTATTTTAATCAGTTACACAAAACACCAAAAGTGCAATGATTAATGAGCAGTTGTATCTAAAATACTAAAAGTAAAAACAAATATAAATCAAATTGAATATACTAGTAAAATATTTGGTTTGTGTATTAACTTCTATGTATAGAAATTGAATTATGATAGTATTTAAAAAGAACGAAACATTATGCACACTGTAGTAAAAAAATACAATACACACCAAGATTCACACATTTGTTCAAAACTACAAGTCAATTACAGACATGCCAAACACAGCTCTTTTCCATTCAAACATTTGGTACTGAACTTCCATCCTTGTCTTGGTTCTTTTACCACCAGCTGTCCAGATCGAATCAGCTCACACTGGTTGGTCTGGACGTTGAAGTTCATACCGACACACTCGTCTGTCTGTCTGCACATCGCAGCACACGCAAGTCTTGGTTGAGAAGTTACCATAAGAAGGTCCATTGGTCCATACATCTGGTCTGCAACGCAAAAATGCCCAGTGAATTTACCTGCAATTATATTTTAAAAAATATAAAGCATTATAATCCTTCGGGTTAAGCTCATGTCTACTCAATATTACAAATAAAGGTAAGAACAAAATTACCGAACTTGGATAACTATGGAACTTCCATAAGACGAAACAAAACAAGGAAGACATACCGAAAAAATTGAAGATCGCAATGGTCCTGACCTGGTACAGGCATTTCAAAAGAAATTGTTGGTTAAACCAGGTTTTGAGGCGCGCCAAACACTCTCTTTCATTGCGATCTTTTGGTCCGGTAGTTACCAAAAAAAAATCGAGATGTTTCCCTCTACCGATATTGCCCATCAAAATTGGTAATAATCCACTTGGTAAGATCTTAAGTAAGAAAAGGATCAAAATCAGTTATATTGAATGAAATTGCTTCACGTCTTTCTTGGATTTGCACCTCGAATTTGACCCAGGTGGTCATCTCAGTACAGAAATTTACGATAAAAGATACGATTTTAATTTTCAAATTATTAATTTTCCTAATCTACAGAGCAATATACCTACTTCCCCTGCATACGGTGTTTATATTTCACAACTTTTTCAATATGCCAGAGCTTGCACACATTTTACAGATTTTTTTATCAGACACCGATTTCTTCGTGGCCGACTTTTGGAGCAGGGCTATAAAAAAATACGTCTCATACGATCCCTAAAAAATTATTTCCTCGTTATCAGCCACTAGTAGAAAAGTTCAAAATTGAGTTAAAAGATATGGCGGTTAATTGATTTGATTAGTGTTTGACTGGTCTGCTGTACTGAGATGATCACTTCAATATCCCTATTGTGTCTCACAACAATCTATTTCTCGAAATTGACACACAAGGAAGGCTTTGTACAAGGCTCTATGACAAACGTGATGACTTCAACTTTCCAATAGTTAACTTTCCCTTTCTGTGTAGCAACATTCCGTCCGCTCCAGCATATGGAGTTTACGTATCACAATTGATTCGTTATTCCAGAGCATGTGGGGAGTACAACGACTTCCTTGATAGAGCTACACGGCTGACAAGCAAATTGTTAACACAGGGGTACGTTGCTCCCAGGTTGTTGTCATCACTCAAGAAATTTTACGGACGACATCATGTGCTTGTATGCAAATACGGGATTTGTATCTCTCAGATGAGCACAGATGTTGGTTTGACATAGAGTTTTGTAATGTCATCCTTTCCGGATTTGACCAACACTTAATCGATCTTTGGCAAAGTGACGGGTGTGCTATAGCAAGCAGGAACTGCTTACTCTTCCGGAGCACCTGAGTTCACTCTCGTTTCGACTTGAGTTCGCGTTGCTGAATGCGGTTTTGTTGTTATGGGTGTGTGTTTTATGTTGTTATGTGGTTTGTTTTGTTGTGATGATTTTTTGTCTGCCGGTTTTGTCTTTGTCTTCACGGTTTTATGATACTGATTACCCCTTTGGTACACCTTTGCTTCTTGTGTTCTATGGTAATTACTGGATCCTAAGATCGCAATGGAAGAGGGAGGTTTGGCGCCATAAAACCTGGTTTAACCCACCATTTCGTTTGAAATGCCTGTACCAAGTCAGGACCATTGCGATCAACCAATTATCCGGTATGACTGATTAGTTTTTTGTCATTTTCTCTGAACTATGAGATTGGTCATTAAAGTTCGGTAGTTTTGTTATTACCTTTATTAACCGCTGGGAATCTGAAGACAGTCTAAATGAATCTAGGCTGTATATTTTTGGTCAGAGAAAATGAGGTGGTCGACAGTTCATAATTAGACAAGTACAACAAGTGTTGTCGCAATTCTTATTACATGTTTACAATGTGACATGTTTATCTACCACACTGCATGCAGCAATAAACCTAGATGGTAATTCTTTTTGTAGAATTTGTTACAGTGAAACCACATAACAGACAAATGAGTTAGTTTTTTAAACCCTAGTCACACTACATGGGTTATATAGGTGTGATAAAGATAAAAAAATGACAAAATTAATCTAAATGATAATGAGAATTATGCGGATGGTGCTAATAGCATGTTGAGTTTTATCAAAAGCGCAAGCAAAACTGCTTAAAAATCCTTTGATAAGATTTTCATAGGTGCAATTATCAAAAATATTTTTGATCAACAAGATCACAATGTATGACTAAAATACAAAAGTAAATGAAAGATTTACAATCATAATATCTAATTGCAAAACATGCAATTTATCAAAAAAAGAATAATACCATTCTATAAGACAACAAGATTTGTTGTTTTAAACACGATTGAATACAATCATTGAATATTGAAAAGCAAACAAGGGGTTGAACTAAGTCGTGCTAAGCATACCCCCACTCCACAGGGGAGAATCGGTATATCGGTAAAAATGAGCGTGAACAATTTTCCTATGGCGGTCAAGTATTGTGCGTGATCGCGAACAATTTTGTACCGGATCGTGAACAACGCATATTGGCGTGATTTCATAGAATTTACTAAAAATTAAGAAATTACAAACGTCATTCAAAAAACTAAAAGCATCTGGCAAAATAACTATGTTTCCTTTACTGAAATACATTTTAACATTTTGCTTTGGAAATTCCAGTTTTCCTAAAAACGTAAAGGCGCTATCCTAACCAACGTTTTTTACATGATAGTACAATTAAAAGAACAATTTATTTCAAATAAAACTTTAAATAAGTTAAAAAAACTGAAAAATATTTTGATATTTAACATTGAAAATGTCTCTAAATATAAAATATTCCATTTATTTAACTTAAATAGAATATTTAGGGGGAAAAAGTGTAAAAACGATTCAGAATTTGTCTTTTATGATCGCGAACAATTAGGTACCTGCAAAATTCGATCGTGAACAAGACAGCGTGACCACATTAAATATCATATATATTTTTAATTAAACCTTCGATTTAATGATAATTTTAATATCTAATTCATGATTATAATGAATAACAATTTTTTGTATCATTATGAGTATGTTCATGATAAAATCATTGAAAACTGTAAATTTTGTCCAGTAGCAAGGTTTTAAATTATGTAAAAGATAAAAATGCAGCTTTAAGAACCTCCTATATAACTTGTTCAGACAGGCAACATTTTGTTGTTTTCGAAAAATCCAAATCGCTACCCTAAAGCCTCAATAGCTGTATATAGCTTCCATCTGATTGATCAGTGGTTTCTATCCTTTTTTTTTAAATTGACATTTTAATGGTGAATGAGAATTTCAGCAATATTTGTTGAAAAAGTGATGTTTTTTTTCTTTCCAATACAGTGCAATTTTAGTAATTTTCATAATTTTGCTCACCTGGTACTCTAAGGTAGGAGTTTCGCATCGTTCCAGACTACTCAAAAAGGCTACAATTTGCAATTTTTTAAGGGTACTCATTGTCCAAAGTAACGTCTTCATATTCTTATCGTTCATCAATAAAAAAACAAATACATGTAACATATCTGGACAAACAGGCACCAATGGTACATTCGAGTGTCAAAAGTCCGAAAGAATAACGGCAAACCCGGTGAACATGAACAAGAACAGAACGAGAAAACACAAAACAAAATCAACCGAACAGAAATCAACAGAGTAAACTCGGGTGCTCCGGAAGAGAAAGCGGTTCCTGCCTGCTATAGCACACCCGCCGCGCTGTCAATTTCCAATCCAGTGTGTCAAATCCGGTAAAGGAAGATAAAACAAAACCCTATGACAAACCAATCTGTGATTTTACATTTTGACATTAATGACATATTATGATAATTATTTTTTTTTAAGCAGAGGCACCGATGGGGCATTCGAGTGTCAAAAGTCCGAAAGGGCAACGACAGAACCGATAAACATAAACAAGAACAGCACAGGGAAACACAAAACACAAAATCAAACGAACAGAAATCAACAACGCGAACTCAAGTCGTAACAAGAGTGAACTCGGGTGCTCCGGAAGAGTAAGCGGTTCCTGCCTGCTATAGCACACCCGTCGTGTTGCCAATTTACAATTCGGTGTGTCGAATCCGGTAAAGGAAGACAAAACAAAACCCTATGACAAACCAACATCTGCACTCATCTGAGAGAATCATTTAAGGAATCATTTTAAAAGTGTGCATGAGTTTAATACGAAACAAAATACATTATAGAATTAAATTTTCCAGGGCCATTAATCTCGGGCAACTGTAAGTCGGCTTCCGATTTTGTGAGTTTTAAGTTGATTGGCACAGCAAAATTAATGTGACTTGTCTGAGGATCGTAATGGCCAGGTTGATCATTCTGGGCTCCCGAATGTTTGTATCCGGACATAAACCTCTGAAAGCGCCCATGGAAAAGGATTTTTCCAACATACCAAAAGAGTTTGGTGGCCTTAAAAGGGTATCTCATCTCTGTTGTGGAAGAAGTGCTCCAGAATCTTAAAAGGTCAAGGAAAAGCAAAAAGCAAATGTTTTTGAAATCAAATCGTTTGGAAATTACAAGATGAAATAAAAGGAAGATGTAGTCAAGAAGTCCCCACCTTTTGAATTCGTCCATGACTTCGGGTAACATTTGTAAAATTTTCCCCTTCAACGTTTCTTCCTCTGCTTCATTTTCATCATTGTCATTGGGACTATCATCTGTCTCGTTGTCTTCTATCATTCCATCCTCATTGTTTACTGTTTCTTCATGTGTTGTTTCAACTTTGCGTTTCTTTGTCTTCCACTGGCCTTTCCTGTTGCTGAGATTTTTGTTCTTTTCTTTCCTGAAAAATAAGTTTTATATATACATGTCAATCTATTCAAACGCTTAAACTCTTCATTATCTAAAACATTCTATATTGACTAATAAATTGTTCGCGATCATAGTTCACGATCCAAAACCAGCGGTGCCAAATTGTTCGCGATCCCAAAAATAACAAAAACTACATAAAAGGTCCAGTTTCTTTCTTGCATTTTAAAGAAGATATATCTTTTAGCTCTTGGTAAATGAAATAATGATATTTGAATCTAAAACACCATATTTCATGCATTTTAATATTAATATGAAGCAGAGCACACATGTTTTGTTTACAAAATGTGTTAAATTCTGTCCTTTTTATATTTACATACTATCTGCCTTTTCAAAATTTGAGAAAGCTATTCAATTTTAAGTAAAACGGCTTTCATGTTTCAATTCATTAAGTTAAACCATTTTGCCAGACATAATTTGTTTTTTTAATTTTGCTTTTTTTAACGTGCTATAAAAGAAAAATGACTGACCTTCTACGAAAAAAAATCCAATATGCGTTGTTCACGATCCGGTACAAAATTGTTCGCGATCACGCACAATACTTGACCGCCATAGGAAAATTGTTCACGCTCATATTTACCGATATACCGATTCTCCCCTGTGCACTCGACCATTCAGAAAACAGGAAGTAGATGACAGACTGAACTGGAAAGGGGAGGCACCATACAACTCATCATGCTTAAGCTGTATACCAAATTTGAAATCAATCCCTTTTGTAGATGCCGAGAAATCTATTTTTGACCCATTAAAAGCCTAAGTTGGCTTGGAAAACAGGAAGTAGATGATGGACTGACCTGGAAAGGGGAGGCACGGTATAACTTATCATGCTGAAGCTGTGAATCAAATTTGAAACAAATCCATCCAGTAGAAGCCGAGAAATCTGTTACAAAAAAATCACATTTCAAATTTTTTACCCTAAAAAGTCTAAGTCAACTCGGAAAACAGGAAGTAGATGATGGACTGACCTGGAAAGGGCAGGCATGGTATAACTAATAATGCTGAAGCTGTGTACCAAATTTGAAACTAATCCATCCCGTAGAAGCCAAGAAATCTGTTACGAAAAATTTCACATTTCAAATTTTTTCCTAAAAAAGTCTGTCGGCTTGGAAAACCAAAAGTAGATGATGGACTGACCTGGAAAGGGTAGGCATAGTATAACTCATCATGCTGAAGCTGTGTAACAAATTTGAAACCAATCCATCCAGTAGAAGCAGAGAAATTGAACCGGACGGAGAAACGGACGGACAGACGGACGGATGGACAAGGTGATTGCAATATAGCCCCCTCTCTTACGAGTGGGGGTATAATGACTCAAAATATTTGAGTGCAAACCAAGCAATTTATCAGAGATAGAATAATACTATCCCATAACACAACACAATATTTTGTTTTAACATGATTGAATATTATAATACTTAAAAATATCAAATGGACAACAAACAGTTCTAGAATCGGGTGACCCCTGATGAGTTCAAACCCAAAAAATGAATGAAACTTTGCATTAAAATGTGCAGTGCGCAATTTTCGGTCAGATACATGATTTCCATTCCATAAATGACCGGGTTGTAGGAACATTTTTATACAAACCCGGGGAAGTTTTGAAGACCACCCAAAAAGGGGAGAGATGTGTAACGGCGGAAAAATTAGCACATGTGGTGCACCACTTAGTGGTCTCCAAAAGGATCTTTTACATACAATGTTTTACTGTTTTACTGTACATAAATCGTAGAACTCTTTCCAAGGTTTTCTTTTATAATCAATGATAAGCGATCAGGTTTTCCGAATAATGACCTAACATTCCCGCAAACGATCTCATGCGGACGAATTATGACGTGACAATACCTAAGGACCTAGAGACACACCAAAATGTTATCTTGAATAGATAAATACAAATTTATTGCGAACAGAATATGGTATCAAGGTTGACTCACCAGAATGTTTTATTTTCCAGAAGCCTTCATCACCAAAGCCTGTCTTTATCCCTACTCCCATTATCGGTAGTTCATACGTAGGTGCCATTGGATGCACCATCGTCATTGAAGTATTGCTGAAGCTATTGTATACAGTTATTTCTCCCCTGCTGTTCCAATTGATACTATATTCTCTAAATTCTTCACAACTGGCTGGTACAGGACCATAAGTATAAACAATATTTCCACTATCTCCCCCGTATCGGTAATGAATATTACTTGGCGATATGAAAATCTCGTAATATTCAGACGTTTTAAGATCTGCTCTTGCTGACAAAAGAACAAACTTGATGTCACATCTACTTCCCTTTGATAAAACACTGAAGTTCAAAACATTCTCTCGACTAGGATTGACTTGATAATCTTCAAGATTGGTGTAGTAATTAAACACGTTTGGTGTCCAATGGTCCAAATCGCCATTATCTGGGGTCCAAATCCAAACGTCGTCGAGTTTATTACCTGTGAAAGAAACATATTTGTGACAGTTTCCATATTTTGACGAAAAGATAAAAAAAAATCTAAATGCAAACGCTAATTGTTGGGCGATGGTAAACACAGCAACGTAAACTCGCGTTGCAACGAGATAAAACAAAAGAACTCCGGTTGGTTAAGGAGAAAGTATACCAACACAACCGTCACGTTTTCAATGGTTGATTAATAATCGTCTTAAAAAGTTTAAAAAGAAACTTTTGTTTTAAAACATGATAGTTTTCATTGATCGATATTATCAAATCAAATAAAAAACACAAATTTAAAATTAAACGGGGGCAAAACGTAAACAAATAATACATGTAATAGCAGTTTTAAATTTAGGTCTTGCCTGTATATTTTACAAAGGCGTTGGTGCAATAGTAAAAATCTCTGTCAAAATAACACAGCCACATGGTATTCTAGTATAGATTATATTATGAAAAAACTTAATACATGTTATAACCAAATGAAAAAACTAAGCGTTGATCAATTTATTAAACAATTGAAAGATAGGCTACTGAATACTTTTCAACAATTTTGGATTTTCATACAAGAAGATTTAGATTTGCTCAGAGAGTTTGGAAATTATGTTTATCAAAGTCTTCAATTAAAAAGAACATCAAATATTGAAGCATAACTTTATGTCACTTGCTTATAGCAACATCTGATTTATTTGTTCAATAATATTCTCATAATAAATACATGCATACATGTATTTCATACATGTAACTGTATCATATTATGTACTACTTGGCTCTGCCCCTGTAAAATTATTAAATTGTTGTTATTAATAAATCTGTTATAATTTTATTTACTGTCACAAATTGTCATAATCACTTATATGTAATTGTATGCTCCATTATAGGGCCCTTAATTGGAATAAAGCTATTTCTATTTCTATTTCTATACATTGATTCTACCAAATATTTACAAAAATAATTTCGTTGTGTAAAAACGTTTTTACATGTATTTTTTGGTTAAGGGACCACCATTTACATGCAACTTAAAAGGGGGCTTTTTTTGTTCTGGTCAGAAAATATGAAGCTTTTAAATGCATCATGACAAATGTCGATATATTTTTCGTTATGAGCATTAGATGTAATAGCAGAAGTCCTTCTTTGAAATACTGTTAAGCGGGAAATTTTCGCATCGCCGTTTTTGTGGTTGGACTACTGAATTAATTTTACGCAGTTTTCAATTCGCGCTGTTAAGTTATTGTCCATAAACTACAATTAAAGATAATTATGTTCGCGCCGTTTATTTTTTGCGCTAGCGATGTGACAAATAAAACTGTCGCGAAAATTTCACGGTTTACGTCATGTTTTCCTTCACTTTTGCTACCAATATACTTTAAAAAGATTCAAAATATTTTTTGGATACAAGTAAGACCCCCTTCAATTCAAATTGTCAAACCCTTAGCTTACTTTGTAAAATATCTTACAACATTTTTTTTACCATTATTCAATTTGATTCTTGACATTGTTAATCGTACGTGTTCACTATAACTTTTAACGCGATGGGTATACTGCCGCTTACCATACCAGAGCACCTGCTGTCACTTTCGTTTCGCTTTGAGTCCACGCTGATGATTGCGGTTTATTTTGGATATTCGATTATTTTTATATTTTGTGACAGTGTGTTTTTAAAGACTTTACGTCTACGGATTTTGTTTTGGTCTTTTCGGATTTCATTTAGGTCATTATACCTGCTTCTGTTTAAAACATACGTTACAAAAAGAAACCATTGTAGACAAAAAATACATTTATTGTGAAAAAAAAAAACATGAATTAACTAAACTGTTTTCATCTATAGAATGAACATACCTGTCAACGATTCATAAAAACAATCCAGTATCAAAATCACAAGAAACTTTTCAAACAAAGTTTCTGTTCTGAAAAACATATTTCGCTTTATTTACAGTTACAACTAAAAGCACAATTATCTCAATAATTGCCTGTTCTGAATACTGCGCTTTTTAAAACTCAAGTTTAAATTTAAATATATGCGACAGTCTTGTCATTCGATTGTTCGATGTTTATAATTTAAAATCAGCTATCTACCGGTACTACTTTTATGGATGGAACAGAGTATTAATGATAAATGATTATCTAAATAAAATAGAAAAAAAGTATTCAAAGTTTCAAGAATGCAAAGAAGTCATAATATATAATTATCACCCTAGTTGGTGTGTGACCCAGATGTTTCTTTTCTGGTCAGAACATTAATTTAGTAGGTAAAGTCATCTGATGGCTCGTCCCGATGGTAACCTTATTTTTCGAGGTAAAAAAACTCTGGGTCTCAGATGAGATC
>CAXARO010000594.1:0-18918 GCA_963971305.1 Arcuatula senhousia | reverse complement strand
TGTTGACCATACATAATTTTACAAAGCAACAAGAGGGACTTTACCAATGCGAAACAGTCATTGATAATCAGGCCACTGAGTTTAGGAAAGACGTTCGAGTTGCAGGTAATTCCAGATAACTACTAAACAGTGTGATGGTATTTTGATTTGTAAAAGCAACTTTTTAATTAAAGTATCTGTTTAAGTAAAAGTTTAACCTTGTATCTGTAAATATCAATTATTTACTAACGAAATATTAATAGATATAATATATATTGGAGCACAAGCAAAGGGTAATGTTAATTGGGACACATGCAGTGAAATCCTATGAGTAGAATTAGAACTAGATACATCGACTGACCAAAAGTATATTTTCATTATCAATGCAAGGCATCTACTTTAGCATATATATATACATGTATTTTAAAAGTATGACTTATTTCTGGTCAGTTGTTTGGGTGTTAAAACCAGAGTACATGTATTTCTAAACTAAGAACTTCGTGAGCAACAATTTTCGTGAACTTGAAATAAAAGGAAATTAGTGGATTCATGAATTGGTGGTTTTGATAAATTCTTGATTAAAAGTAAGCAATTTATTTTATTCGTTGAAAATACAACTTCCCGATCCGCTGACCCACTCAAAGCCCGAAAGTTGGTACACCACGAACGCTTATATTTTCGCTGTATTTAGTTAAATATGGCAGATATATTGACCCAGTACTTAGGTTAAATTATTATTCGTAGGGTCAAAATTTTCGCGACGCACGAATTCAAGAATCAACCAAATTGTTCCTTTTATAACATTGATTTATTTTAGCTACATGAACAAACCACGAAAAAAAGTTGCTACAAAATGTCTTTTTTTGAGAAACTACAAAAGTTTATATCCACACAAAAAAAGAAAGTCAAATTATTAAGGTGGAGAAGGACAGTGGTCATGTGACTTGCCCAAAATAAAATGAAATTTGAAAAATATTTTGAGATTTTTTTTTGTATTTAGGATCTTTATACCTGTTTTAGGCACATTTAATCAATATGATTAAAATCTGTATTCTAAAAGTATTAGAAATTTTTAGCTAAAGTATGATCAAGGGAGATAATTTGGCAAAAATCATGAAAAATCATCGTTTTTGGCTTATATTTTTGCTCGTACGTAAAAATCAAGGGAAGAAACCCCACTTTAAATTGATTTAAGATAATGAATTGTTGCAAGATCTATAAAATGTCAAAAAAATTGGGAAATCTATTGACAGGAAAAAAAGTAATGGAACATTTTTGTGTGTTTTTATGGGTTTTCCTATATAATTCATATTAAAATATTGATACTTTAACTTGTTTTAACTTGAAAAGTAGGGAAGAAACCCATGAATTTTGAATCAAAATTTGAAAGAGTACATCATTTCGGATATTTATGCCAATTTTGAAGAAAATCTATTGACAAATTAATTTTGGACCCAAGTGCCACGCTCTACCTTAATATAAATTATTTTCTTTTCATCAATATAGAACCATTAAAGATAGAAATTATGACTGGAGATATTAATGCTTCAAACCTCGTTAAAGTCAATGAAAATTCAAGGTTTGAATTAAGTTGTCTAATGGTTTGTGTTGATCCACCTGCAAGATTGGTATGGGAAGAAAATACAGAGACAATTGTAGCTTTAAATGAGCAATGTCAGCAAAACACCTCATTGGAATTAGTAGTGAATGTCACTGCAGCTAAACATATGGCGAATTATTCGTGCGTAGCAGAAAACCAGTTCTATAAAACCGAAAGAAAAATATCACTGCATGTAAACTGTAAGTATGTTACCTTCTAATAAGAAAACATATAAGTGTAAGCAGTACATTACTAAAATATCTGTACCTATAATTTGGCTTTTGGAAGGTAGGTTCTCAATATTCATGTTTAACATTGTCGTCTTTGTATAGTTCGTAGTAATCTCGTACTATTGTCATGGACGAAATGGTTATCAAGAAATAATTGCAGTAATGATAAATTGCTGAACATGATTTCTTTACATTACTAGTATTTGTGTATGGGTTTTAGATGTTTATTTTTCGTTTGTTTTTTATTTCATTGTTCGTTTTCTTTTTTAAAATTCATTCAAAACAAGGGTAAAAACAAACACATTTAGCACAACTGATAAAGCTACCACTGGCATAGCTTATTCTGAATATCAATTTTATATACATTTTCTTTGGATTAAAAGCTGCAATGTGGGCATAATTTTAACAAACCGAGTTAAAGTGTATTTTCTTTTATACATTGCAGTCATTCCAGCTGTTGAAATCACTTATCACGGCCCTGAAGTCGTGACTCTTACCTCTAATGCCTCCTTAGCATGCAATGTTGACACAAACACATTCCCGATTGATATAGAATGGTTGCTTAATGGCTATACAATCTTAAATAAAACCAGTAAGACATTGACGGTTGACAATATAGAACCTGCTGACTTCGGAGAGTATATATGTAACGCTATTAACTATGTGGGTATGGGAAGTAAAAATTTCAATTTGATAGTGCATCGTAAGTATTTTTCCATTAGTGTTACGATTTAAAACGTATTTTTTAATAAAAATCCATAACACAAAATAACGATTGCCTAAACCCTTCGTTTTATAAATATTTGTATTATTATTTTACTGGCAGAAAGGGTGGCTAAATAAGAAGAGATAATAACAACTTGGTCTGAGGGTAAATAAAAGACACAACAATACCTTGCAAATGGGTCTTAGCATATAACACATTTAAAATTTACTGCTGTACCAAGTCGTAACTTCATAATCTTAGCTAAAACATAAACGAATGGAAAAAAAAGTATGAATGAAAATATTTTATTTACACCATGGTCCTTAGTTTTTAATACATAATTTTATTGCATGGTTATTGAGTAACGAGCATTAATCATTACAAAATTTGTTGAATTATCTGTTAATATCTTTGCAAATAAAACATTTCTGTAATTATTCCTTTTGGCATCATACCGCCTTTTATATTCAGACCAGCCGTTACTGATAGAAAACGACAAAGACAACGACCAATACATCGAAGCAGTCATTGGAGAGCGGACACTCATTGAGTTAAAAGTACTTAGTTTTCCTGAGCCTGAATGTTCATGGGTTCAAACGCATGGATCGAAAGTGTCCAACCTCGTCATAAAACATTTGAAATTTAATTTGTATTTTCTTACATCCAGTGTTTTGGTACTTAATGACAATGAATTTGGAATCTACAAAATTCGTGCGAGAAACAGGTTTGGGATTCTCGAAATTTTGTTGCATATTATTTGTAAGTATATCATCATATATAATAGTAGAGAAAACCAACAAACTTCGACACTCTTTGTTCTTGTATTGAAACTTAAAACAATCAAACAATTTGGTAAAAAAATGAACCCCGTTCAATTGCTGACGAGTACATGTAATTAGTTCTTTAAAAGCTTAATTCACCACACGAGAAACTGCAATGCTAAATAAATTAATTATTAAGAAAGCCTATTAAAATCTATTGGTTTTGGATTGAAAGTTCTACATGTTATATTATAAAAACACACAAATGCAAAAACAAAAATAATCAGCATACTCTGCAATACCGCAATTGTGATGATTTTTACTCATACACACAAATGACTTTGAAGTTTAATGAAGCAGTAAATTCCTAAGCATAATTATTGTACAATATTTCCGATATGTTTTGTCATTGAAATTTCAGATTGGTAAATTCGAAATTGTTTAAAACACCAGGTTTCTTTCCTTGTAATTTACATGGTCGATATTTTCGGTGCTGGATTTGGCTTTCTTGTTCTACATTTTTGTTTGAGAAATGCTGCTGATGGGAGGTTACTCCTTGAAATATCGATATACAGCATTACAAAATTAACCGCTTCATTACGGTTTTTTGTATTGTATTTTGAAAGTACTGGGTCGATAACCGATGCTGGTGGGCCAGAGGTCCCCGAGGATAATCACAAGCCTGGTCGTCAGACTTGACTGACATGATTTTACCAATAAATTTGTAAAAGTTTTTGTCATTGAAATTTCCTATTGTTGAATTCAAAATTGTTTAAAACACCAGGTTTCTTTCCTTCTAATGCACATGGTCGATATCCTCGGTGCCGGATTTGGATTTCCACTCGGAACATTTTGGTTTTGAGAACTTTATGCTCGGTTGATTTTGTGTTTTGTGTTTCGTCGTGCTGTTCTTGTTCTTGTTTACCGGTTTCGTCGTTGCTCTTTTGGACTTTTGACACTGGAATGTCAAATTGGTACCTCATTGCTTTATTATTCAGTATTTTTTTTTATCTTCCAATGTTTTGATTCAAATGCTGCTGATGAGAGGTTACTTCTTGAAATATCGATATACAGCATAGCCAAAATTAAACGTTTCATACCCGTTTTGGTATTGTATATTAAATACTATGAATGTGCAAATGAAAATTGGAGGCGTTAGTTTTCATGGATTAAGAATAAAATAATGAAATCACGAATTCGAAGCAAATTTCCAATTCTTTTAGACTAACGTTTTATGGTTTATTAATTGTATTTTTTCACAGACCTAACAAGCGTCATGCTACTAATGTTAAAGCCTATGTCTTCAAATAAAAAAGATATATTTTACAACGCCAAAGATTCGCCTTGAACGCCCAAAAACATATTTTATGTATTTCGTATGTTTTTCATATGTTCATGGCAATAAATATTTTCAATTTAAAAGCAAGGAAAATTACAACGTCTCCAGTTTCCAAATCATGCAATATTTCTGAAAACATAGTAATCACTTGTTACATCGATCTACGTGAAAGAGAAAAATGGAATAGCACATGGATTCACAGAGTAAATGGAAAAACAGTACGGAAGCTCGAAGGGGTAACTGCTTGGAACATGTCATCCCTTGATATCAACTTTTGTGACTACAGAGATACCGGTGATTACTTTTGCCAATGGACGTCAAATAGAAAAAGCTATACGTCCTTGTCAAGTGTTAAAGTTATAGTATATGGTAAGACTGGTGAATATATCAAAATAATCATCCTATTATGGAACAATATACGATAATAAACATAAAACAAAATACACACAGAAATGTACATTTATTCGGATAATGATCAGAAAGCAAATTAAATTCATTTCTATCTTCACGTTTTGGTGGAAATATTGATGGCGCTGATTAAAAAAAAATTAAAGGATGCAATGTTTCTACATTTTGAAAAAAAATTGGTTAAATACGGTCAAATATTCCATATAATTGAAATTGGTTTGATTAAAAAAATGAATGTCAAATATACCCTAAAAATGTTCCAGTTTGATAAAATTAATTTTCAGGTCCTCCTATCTGTACATCAAAGAGAATACGATTCATTACAGAGAAACAGTTACAGTTGACAATGTTTGTGTATTCTATCCCCGAGCCACACTCTGTACAATGGATAACAGATAGTAATCCAGCGAATCCAATGCAGTTTAAAAACTCGCAACTACACAAACAGATGAAAGATATAAGCATTTATGGACTCCAAGTACCAATGGAATTGTATATTTTATCGACAAACATTGAATTTAATAGTACATATAGTGGTAATATGAGCTGTATTGTCAAGAATGGGCTCGGTAATGTTGACACAATATTCAACAAAGATGACATGGTAAAGGAATACAAACTTTTCCTCCGATCTCAAAGTACATCTTCAGGTTCTGAAGGTAAGGTAAATACTTGAAAGTATAATGATCAAGTTAAAGTTACTGAGTCGGACTAAATATTACTAGGTGTGTTCCGAAGCGGGTTAGAACTTAACAAGTAGTGACTGTCTTGTGTTCGCTTTGATATATAGAAATACATAAAAGCTAAAATAGAATTAATTGTCTATATATTATACAAGTTAGGAGACTAGAACATTTTTATCTCAGAACGTGTATTTTCTTGTATTTTTGATTTGTTACAGAATTTGATATAAAGTATATCTACATAATCTTAGCTGTTATGTGTGTGCTGGTCCTGGTTGCGACTGCAGGAAGATGTTTCATATCATTCCATAAGAAAAGTCACGGTACTAAATTAAAAAATAGGAGCGAGAAACAAAAGCATTCAAATACTAGTCAGACAAACTCCTTATTAAGATGAAAAAAGTTTCATGTGAATGTTTATTTTAAAAAAGTGCACACGTATACGCTCATGTGGTACCCTTTGTATACATGAAATATACGATATTACCTTACCTATATATATTTAACCACATTTCTATACGAAAAATGATTTAAAATTTAAAGAGGTTACTGACAGAAAAATGCATGTTTAGAGAATTGGTTAGAAACTCTGTATTCCAAAATTACAATTTCATCAGTTGTCTCCGTAAAATGATAAATTGCATGTACAATGTTATACTTAATTCTAGGTCTCAATGTTGTGGATCAACAGGAACCCAATGTTACAAATGAAAACCAGAATCAAAGGTAATTGTAGTAATTTATATACTTTTTGCCTTTACAAATAATAAAAAGAAAAATAACTGCACATTTCCATAAATATTTCCCTTTTTGACAACAAAACATACATGTAGATAATAAATATTCGAACACCTTTTTATAACGTGGTTATTTAAAACTGATGCATCTTTGGGTTCTAAAAGCAACAATAAATATAAGCAAGAATTCAAACAGGAGTTCTAATCATAACAAAAGATTTTATACTAAAATAGAATTTTGGAGAAAGTTAAACGGGTGCTAATATGATTAACACCACCTTTAACTTGCAAAAATGTATTGTTTATTTAATCAGCAGGTCATTCGAGCTTATTGAACAAAACACCTCTGAATACGAAGAAATCGTTGATCTCTCTGAAGAATCTTTATATGGAGGTCATGCCAATGATTCAAACACGAATGAAGATACAATTAATCTGCCTACCAGTGAAAAGAACCAGTGTTATATGATGGCGGAACGAAACTATTTAGAATTAGTCGGTGAACGACCGTATGAAGACAAACACTCGTCTGAAGCGACAGAAAGAAGCTACACAGTTCCCGAGCGTCCTTATACCGATTTATCATCGGATAAAAATGACACGAACATGTACAATACCACCACAAGTAGTTAAAAAACTGCAGGAGTACCAAAATCTCCCGAAATTTAAGGATTTTCATTTACAAGAACGTGCCATTTTTTTTCGTTTAATTACAGTTGGTTTAGCTGTCCTACTGGTAGTCAGTTAACTACTGTACCTTACTTTCTACTACACAGTTAGTGAAACAGATTACTCCATGTAACTTATCAACAAATGTGAATGAAGGACTATTTCAGAAAAGGTTTAAATGTACATGTTATAATGTTAAAACAGGTTATAAAGGATATAGAAAATTATAACAAAACCGAACTTTGAGGATCAATCTCGAATATTCAAGAAAAAAGACAAATAAAAAAAAGCATGCCAGAGAAATTAAAGATCGCAATGGTCCTAACATGGTACAAACATTTTAAAAGTAATGGTGGGTGAAACCAGGTTTTATGGCGAGATAAACTCTTCCATTATGATATTGTGGTTCAGTAATGAAACTAAACACAATTTGAACTAGGGACAGAAACGAATAAACAACTTTCCTGTGACACTTTCCTGTTTAGTTATAGGTTCTGTGCTACTGTCTATGGTGGGGTGGTCATCGCTAAAGTCCAGTGGTTGTTATTTGGTCTATTAGAATCTTTGCTAAAATGCTATTTTAACTTTGTTCTCTTTTCTCTTTTATTTGTTAGGTGCTTTCCTCTTATTGTTACTTAGCCTTTATATTTTATATTTATTTAATTACTAGGAAATTTGGTGATATAATTTTCCTCTGCTTTTTTATGTCTCCCTTTTAGCTTATTTCTGTGCTCGTCTTCCAACTGCTTAACTAATTTCCATTTTTTGTCTCTCACATTCCTTTGGCTTCAAAATCTTTTTTATTTACGTCTTTTTATCGAAGCCATTTAGACTCTTTTTTGTCGATTTTGAAAAGTTCTTCTTTCTTGAACACTTTTCCGGTTATCATACAGTTACATATATACAGAGACAACGAACAAACTCACATCAAAAGAAATGAATCCGAATTCCTTAACAAGAAATGATTTTGTGTTTTGAATGTTGGTGAACAAATCGTACACAGGCACTGTGGTCTGTCACACTGAACCATCCAAATGTCAAATAATTTTAAGGAAAGGCTTTTCAAAATTTCAAATTATTCTAACATTTATGAAAAAAGCTTGAAGGATATATTTGTTCTGACGAACAATATGACTGATGGGCGGAGTATAATGTAAAACTTTATACCGGCCAATCAGGCATTGCGAGGACATCAACAACTGTTTTGTTTACTATAAGATACTATTAAAAACTAAAATTGAAACTATTTAACTTTAAATATCTAAAAAGTATATAATTATATTTTTTCAATGCAAAGCATATTACGATTATACATAATGGCGGTCATCTTGAAAAAGTCCACAATTTCGAAGGTGAATCCATAAATAATTGTATGTGTTGTTACAAACACTATTATCGTGCAGAATATATGGTGCTTTCTTCATTATAGTTTACCCACAATTGTTTTACATATCTACTTGACTAGATGAAATATGTGACATTCTCAATCCTTCGGGTAAGGGGTGTAGGCCTATGGTATGACCACGGTCAGTGTGGGTTAGACCTTCTACCATAATGAAAATAAAATAAGTATAAACAGCAAACACATGTAGTCAATTGCAATATGAATTATTGGCCTTAAATACTATAGTGAACTTAGCCGTCAATACCATCCCTCAATATTTTTAGCCTACAATAGTATCCCTCAATACCGATAACCGTCAATAAATTGAGCCCGCGCTATCATTTCCTACAGGTGCGTTCGATTTATAGCTTTTTCAACACCAGTTTTGAAATGCAAATATATATGAATGGATATATGAAATCTAACCAAATCAGTCTTCAACAGATATATATTTCCTTGAACAGTATCATGTATGTATATAATAACCAGTGTAGAAAAACCCACAAGAAATGATTATACATCTATTAAGAAAAAAAATGACTGGAAAATCAAGACCGCTGATAGAAATTCTTAATTGGTTTTAATTCAAAGTAAATGAATTATTACCAAAACATACAAAACATACAGCAAATAGATGGTTGGCGGAAAATCTGTTTTCACATAGATCTATTTGTTGTGACTCTCCTCTTCATACCGCATCATCGACTAAGGTCACAATTTTGTCTTCAGTGTTACTTTTATTTTATTTTATTGTATTTTTTTTTATTTCGATCAGTGTTAGAGGTACGAAAGTGAAAGAGAGAAAGTGTGAGTGAAAGAGTTTGATATTAAACATTGTATGTGTCAAATTTGATTAAATATGCCATAGCGGACCCATGATAGTAATTTATACTTTATATTTTATACCACGAAGTTAAAGACTACTTCTACTCGGGGGGGGGGGGGGGTCACTTCCTATATAAAGGTATATACAGACTTGGTATTTTTATGTCTAGAAATATACGATTTGGTATCAAATTAGCTAACATCGTCTTAATTTTCATATAAAATTTGTCACATTTCTATCACTGAACTTCTACAGGTAAAATTGTTACACAGCATGCACCACAATTATTTACTATCGGACCAGCTGTAGCTGATGATGGACTATTTTAACAATTTTCTTTGCATACCATGTCAAAGACGTCATATTTGACATTCAGATGGTGTTATAGTTCCATATCAGCACATACAACGCAGTTATTGTGGTAGTTACAGTCATTCCCTAAATTCCTTACATACTTTGCATGTTCATTATAAACTTTATTATTTATATCTAAATCGTACAAGAATGGGTATTCATTTAGCATCCAAACTAATATATGAATGGGTATACATTTTCTATTTTTTAACTAAATATATACTTATGGGGTAGGTGTGTGTTTTTGAATTCCAATAAAGTGAACAATGTACAATAATTAATCTAATACATGTACATGCATAATTGACGTGATAACATGGAACTAATTGATAATCGCTCTAAATGTGAAAACTCGTTATCGTGGTTATAGCTTTTATGAATTACTTAAAAAAAACCTTGATATTTAGTTTTTTATTGTTGCTTTATAAATTATTTTTATCCTATCGCCAAAATATCCGAATTAAGAAATACAAACATTTTCTTTAAATATCCTCCATGTCAATTGATATTGTGGTCGTTATTTTTTTCTATTATTTCACTTAGAACTAAGTTTTGTAAATATCATACTACAGATAATGGACAGCCTGTCAACATTTCTTAGTTGCACAACCATTACGATTTACAATAATTATGCCACAATTAATAGGATTAAGCGGCTTTAGCTTATCAGCATCACATTATCTTGACAGATCAGTTAAAAAGAAAGATGGTAAAAACCATTAACAAGAGCTAAATGACTCTTAATTAAGGAAGATGCCATGTGAAAGGTACGAAAACCTTAAAGTACACCATGGCACTTTTATTAAGTCATTTCAAAACTGCTGTCAATGTCAAAACAAGATCTGCTCTGCGAGGATTTCCCAAAATGTCAGTACCCACCTATCTTATAACCCCAACTTATATAAATTTCCAAATACCAAAGATCCCATAAAATCTCTGTCTGCTGCTGCATTGCTCCGCTTTCCTGGTGTGAAAAAAAAGATGGAACGAAAGAAAATGTTCTGGTCAACAAAGATTCATCAAAAGAAGGTAAGACCATATTTAATTATTAATAATTGTAAAACACAGGCATAATAAGTTTAATAATCCAACCATATTTGCTACAGCTAGCCAAAGTGAACGACTCGACCTCTCTTTCTCATATCGTAGACCTTAAACGGAAAGAATGTACGCCGGAAGGGGATGTCTCTAAAAAGTTTCGGGGTGTTTTGGGGTCTATTCAAGATCATTTGTCAGTCAAATATGTTTTAAAAAAATGAAATTTTCCCAGCATTTTTTTGTGAAGTTTTATTTGACATTTCTTTCGATGTAGTTGGAATTTAAAAAGTTTACTTCATAAGTAATACTCTTGTCTTTTTTAATATTAAAAGTTTATATATTCTATGCTTATTACGAGTTCATGTATCCAGGGCCGCAAACCTTTCTGATTTTCCGATCTTTATTCTATATTGAATATAACATGAAACTTCACAGAAAATCATCAATACCCTATTTCAAATTTTAAAAGTTGACAGGCCTGTGTCACTTGCCCTGTGTATCTGACCTGTGTTTCTTTTAAAAATGTATTAGTAGTAATTGTTTCCACATATCCCAGTCAACTTCTTCTTTTTAAAATTAATCAGGGTTAAAGTCCCATTGGAATGAAAAATAAATAAAAACACAAGCATAATTTTAAAAACAAGATTAAAATGAAAATGAATTTTTAATGTGTACTTTCTTAAATTCTCCCAAAAACAGTTACTTTCAAGCCTTTTTTTCCGACGTAATAGGTACGTGACTTGTTACCTTCAGGCCATTTCACCCCGACGTAATAAGTATGTGACTCGGCATCCTCACAACAAGTTCGTACTAAAATAGTTCCTTACTACAAAGGTCAAATGTCATGTATGCAGGCATGTGTATGTGTACAAATAAAAAAAAACTTATAAGATTTTTCAAATACACAATGAAAACAAAAATTGAGACAGTCTGTCCTTAAAACGAAAAGTCCTACAAAAAACCTTCCTCCTCCGCTATGCACCAGATAACGGGGTACTATGTTAGGACTGTGGTTGTCTCCCTTGGATTATCGTTTTATTTTTTAGTGTGTAACTGTTCTCATCTGCTTTATTTTGTACTTTATAGTTGTTTATATTTGCTTTTTTTCTAGTCTTGTTCATTGATAATAAGCTTTCTTAAAATAAAAAATCTGAAATCTATATGAGTAATGTTAGGGTCCCGTATTCCTATATTGCTACATTTGGACCTGTGGGCTCCCATATTGGGTCCGTGTGTCAGGACCCCACTAGGTGGGTAATGTTAGGGCCCCTCCCCGCTACAATTGGCGCTATGCGCCATGTCCATTGAAAGAGGCCGAAAGGGTGCACATAGGGCCGAAATGAATGTCCCGTATTCCTATATTGCTACATTTGGACCTGTGGGCTCCCATATTGGGTCCGTGTGTCAGGGCCCCACTAGGTGGGTAATGTTAGGGCCCCTCCCCGCTACAATTGGCGCTATGCGCCATGTCCATTGAAAGAGGCCGAAAGGGTGCACATAGGGCCGAAATGAATGTCCCGTATTCCTATATTGCTACATTTGGACCTGTGGGCTCCCATATTGGGTCCGTGTGTCAGGACCCCACTAGGTGGGTAATGTTAGGGCCCCTCCCCGCTACAATTGGCGCTATGCGCCATGTCCATTGAAAGAGGCCGAAAGGGTGCACATAGGGCCGAAATGAATGTCCCGTATTCCTATATTGCTACATTTGGACCTGTGGGCTCCCATATTGGGTCCGTGTGTCAGGGCCCCACTAGGTGGGTAATGTTAGGGCCCCTCCCCGCTACAATTGGCGCTATGCGCCATGTCCATTGAAAGAGGCCGAAAGGGTGCACATAGGGCCGAAATGAATGTCCCGTATTCCTATATTGCTACATTTGGACCTGTGGGCTCCCATATTGGGTCCGTGTGTCAGGACCCCACTAGGTGGGTAATGTTAGGGCCCCTCCCCGCTACAATTGGCGCTATGCGCCATGTCCATTGAAAGAGGCCGAAAGGGTGCACATAGGGCCGAAATGAATGTCCCGTATTCCTATATTGCTACATTTGGACCTGTGGGCTCCCATATTGGGTCCGTGTGTCAGGGCCCCACTAGGTGGGTAATGTTAGGGCCCCTCCCCGCTACAATTGGCGCTATGCGCCATGTCCATTGAAAGAGGCCGAAAGGGTGCACATAGGGCCGAAATGAATGTCCCGTATTCCTATATTGCTACATTTGGACCTGTGGGCTCCCATATTGGGTCCGTGTGTCAGGACCCCACTAGGTGGGTAATGTTAGGGCCCCTCCCCGCTACAATTGGCGCTATGCGCCATGTCCATTGAAAGAGGCCGAAAGGGTGCACATAGGGCCGAAATGAATGTCCCGTATTCCTATATTGCTACATTTGGACCTGTGGGCTCCCATATTGGGTCCGTGTGTCAGGGCCCCACTAGGTGGGTAATGTTAGGGCCCCTCCCCGCTACAATTGGCGCTATGCGCCATGTCCATTGAAAGAGGCCGAAAGGGTGCACATAGGGCCGAAATGAATGTCCCGTATTCCTATATTGCTACATTTGGACCTGTGGGCTCCCATATTGGGTCCGTGTGTCAGGACCCCACTAGGTGGGTAATGTTAGGGCCCCTCCCCGCTACAATTGGCGCTATGCGCCATGTCCATTGAAAGAGGCCGAAAGGGTGCACATAGGGCCGAAATGAATGTCCCGTATTCCTATATTGCTACATTTGGACCTGTGGGCTCCCATATTGGGTCCGTGTGTCAGGGCCCCACTAGGTGGGTAATGTTAGGGCCCCTCCCCGCTACAATTGGCGCTATGCGCCATGTCCATTGAAAGAGGCCGAAAGGGTGCACATAGGGCCGAAATGAATGTCCCGTATTCCTATATTGCTACATTTGGACCTGTGGGCTCCCATATTGGGTCCGTGTGTCAGGACCCCACTAGGTGGGTAATGTTAGGGCCCCTCCCCGCTACAATTGGCGCTATGCGCCATGTCCATTGAAAGAGGCCGAAAGGGTGCACATAGGGCCGAAATGAATGTCCCGTATTCCTATATTGCTACATTTGGACCTGTGGGCTCCCATATTGGGTCCGTGTGTCAGGGCCCCACTAGGTGGGTAATGTTAGGGCCCCTCCCCGCTACAATTGGCGCTATGCGCCATGTCCATTGAAAGAGGCCGAAAGGGTGCACATAGGGCCGAAATGAATGTCCCGTATTCCTATATTGCTACATTTGGACCTGTGGGCTCCCATATTGGGTCCGTGTGTCAGGACCCCACTAGGTGGGTAATGTTAGGGCCCCTCCCCGCTACAATTGGCGCTATGCGCCATGTCCATTGAAAGAGGCCGAAAGGGTGCACATAGGGCCGAAATGAATGTCCCGTATTCCTATATTGCTACATTTGGACCTGTGGGCTCCCATATTGGGTCCGTGTGTCAGGGCCCCACTAGGTGGGTAATGTTAGGGCCCCTCCCCGCTACAATTGGCGCTATGCGCCATGTCCATTGAAAGAGGCCGAAAGGGTGCACATAGGGCCGAAATGAATGTCCCGTATTCCTATATTGCTACATTTGGACCTGTGGGCTCCCATATTGGGTCCGTGTGTCAGGACCCCACTAGGTGGGTAATGTTAGGGCCCCTCCCCGCTACAATTGGCGCTATGCGCCATGTCCATTGAAAGAGGCCGAAAGGGTGCACATAGGGCCGAAATGAATGTCCCGTATTCCTATATTGCTACATTTGGACCTGTGGGCTCCCATATTGGGTCCGTGTGTCAGGGCCCCACTAGGTGGGTAATGTTAGGGCCCCTCCCCGCTACAATTGGCGCTATGCGCCATGTCCATTGAAAGAGGCCGAAAGGGTGCACATAGGGCCGAAATGAATGTCCCGTATTCCTATATTGCTACATTTGGACCTGTGGGCTCCCATATTGGGTCCGTGTGTCAGGACCCCACTAGGTGGGTAATGTTAGGGCCCCTCCCCGCTACAATTGGCGCTATGCGCCATGTCCATTGAAAGAGGCCGAAAGGGTGCACATAGGGCCGAAATGAATGTCCCGTATTCCTATATTGCTACATTTGGACCTGTGGGCTCCCATATTGGGTCCGTGTGTCAGGGCCCCACTAGGTGGGTAATGTTAGGGCCCCTCCCCGCTACAATTGGCGCTATGCGCCATGTCCATTGAAAGAGGCCGAAAGGGTGCACATAGGGCCGAAATGAATGTCCCGTATTCCTATATTGCTACATTTGGACCTGTGGGCTCCCATATTGGGTCCGTGTGTCAGGACCCCACTAGGTGGGTAATGTTAGGGCCCCTCCCCGCTACAATTGGCGCTATGCGCCATGTCCATTGAAAGAGGCCGAAAGGGTGCACATAGGGCCGAAATGAATGTCCCGTATTCCTATATTGCTACATTTGGACCTGTGGGCTCCCATATTGGGTCCGTGTGTCAGGGCCCCACTAGGTGGGTAATGTTAGGGCCCCTCCCCGCTACAATTGGCGCTATGCGCCATGTCCATTGAAAGAGGCCGAAAGGGTGCACATAGGGCCGAAATGAATGTCCCGTATTCCTATATTGCTACATTTGGACCTGTGGGCTCCCATATTGGGTCCGTGTGTCAGGACCCCACTAGGTGGGTAATGTTAGGGCCCCTCCCCGCTACAATTGGCGCTATGCGCCATGTCCATTGAAAGAGGCCGAAAGGGTGCACATAGGGCCGAAATGAATGTCCCGTATTCCTATATTGCTACATTTGGACCTGTGGGCTCCCATATTGGGTCCGTGTGTCAGGGCCCCACTAGGTGGGTAATGTTAGGGCCCCTCCCCGCTACAATTGGCGCTATGCGCCATGTCCATTGAAAGAGGCCGAAAGGGTGCACATAGGGCCGAAATGAATGTCCCGTATTCCTATATTGCTACATTTGGACCTGTGGGCTCCCATATTGGGTCCGTGTGTCAGGACCCCACTAGGTGGGTAATGTTAGGGCCCCTCCCCGCTACAATTGGCGCTATGCGCCATGTCCATTGAAAGAGGCCGAAAGGGTGCACATAGGGCCGAAATGAATGTCCCGTATTCCTATATTGCTACATTTGGACCTGTGGGCTCCCATATTGGGTCCGTGTGTCAGGGCCCCACTAGGTGGGTAATGTTAGGGCCCCTCCCCGCTACAATTGGCGCTATGCGCCATGTCCATTGAAAGAGGCCGAAAGGGTGCACATAGGGCCGAAATGAATGTCCCGTATTCCTATATTGCTACATTTGGACCTGTGGGCTCCCATATTGGGTCCGTGTGTCAGGACCCCACTAGGTGGGTAATGTTAGGGCCCCTCCCCGCTACAATTGGCGCTATGCGCCATGTCCATTGAAAGAGGCCGAAAGGGTGCACATAGGGCCGAAATGAATGTCCCGTATTCCTATATTGCTACATTTGGACCTGTGGGCTCCCATATTGGGTCCGTGTGTCAGGGCCCCACTAGGTGGGTAATGTTAGGGCCCCTCCCCGCTACAATTGGCGCTATGCGCCATGTCCATTGAAAGAGGCCGAAAGGGTGCACATAGGGCCGAAATGAATGTCCCGTATTCCTATATTGCTACATTTGGACCTGTGGGCTCCCATATTGGGTCCGTGTGTCAGGACCCCACTAGGTGGGTAATGTTAGGGCCCCTCCCCGCTACAATTGGCGCTATGCGCCATGTCCATTGAAAGAGGCCGAAAGGGTGCACATAGGGCCGAAATGAATGTCCCGTATTCCTATATTGCTACATTTGGACCTGTGGGCTCCCATATTGGGTCCGTGTGTCAGGGCCCCACTAGGTGGGTAATGTTAGGGCCCCTCCCCGCTACAATTGGCGCTATGCGCCATGTCCATTGAAAGAGGCCGAAAGGGTGCACATAGGGCCGAAATGAATGTCCCGTATTCCTATATTGCTACATTTGGACCTGTGGGCTCCCATATTGGGTCCGTGTGTCAGGACCCCACTAGGTGGGTAATGTTAGGGCCCCTCCCCGCTACAATTGGCGCTATGCGCCATGTCCATTGAAAGAGGCCGAAAGGGTGCACATAGGGCCGAAATGAATGTCCCGTATTCCTATATTGCTACATTTGGACCTGTGGGCTCCCATATTGGGTCCGTGTGTCAGGGCCCCACTAGGTGGGTAATGTTAGGGCCCCTCCCCGCTACAATTGGCGCTATGCGCCATGTCCATTGAAAGAGGCCGAAAGGGTGCACATAGGGCCGAAATGAATGTCCCGTATTCCTATATTGCTACATTTGGACCTGTGGGCTCCCATATTGGGTCCGTGTGTCAGGACCCCACTAGGTGGGTAATGTTAGGGCCCCTCCCCGCTACAATTGGCGCTATGCGCCATGTCCATTGAAAGAGGCCGAAAGGGTGCACATAGGGCCGAAATGAATGTCCCGTATTCCTATATTGCTACATTTGGACCTGTGGGCTCCCATATTGGGTCCGTGTGTCAGGGCCCCACTAGGTGGGTAATGTTAGGGCCCCTCCCCGCTACAATTGGCGCTATGCGCCATGTCCATTGAAAGAGGCCGAAAGGGTGCACATAGGGCCGAAATGAATGTCCCGTATTCCTATATTGCTACATTTGGACCTGTGGGCTCCCATATTGGGTCCGTGTGTCAGGACCCCACTAGGTGGGTAATGTTAGGGCCCCTCCCCGCTACAATTGGCGCTATGCGCCATGTCCATTGAAAGAGGCCGAAAGGGTGCACATAGGGCCGAAATGAATGTCCCGTATTCCTATATTGCTACATTTGGACCTGTGGGCTCCCATATTGGGTCCGTGTGTCAGGGCCCCACTAGGTGGGTAATGTTAGGGCCCCTCCCCGCTACAATTGGCGCTATGCGCCATGTCCATTGAAAGAGGCCGAAAGGGTGCACATAGGGCCGAAATGAATGTCCCGTATTCCTATATTGCTACATTTGGACCTGTGGGCTCCCATATTGGGTCCGTGTGTCAGGACCCCACTAGGTGGGTAATGTTAGGGCCCCTCCCCGCTACAATTGGCGCTATGCGCCATGTCCATTGAAAGAGGCCGAAAGGGTGCACATAGGGCCGAAATGAATGTCCCGTATTCCTATATTGCTACATTTGGACCTGTGGGCTCCCATATTGGGTCCGTGTGTCAGGGCCCCACTAGGTGGGTAATGTTAGGGCCCCTCCCCGCTACAATTGGCGCTATGCGCCATGTCCATTGAAAGAGGCCGAAAGGGTGCACATAGGGCCGAAATGAATGTCCCGTATTCCTATATTGCTACATTTGGACCTGTGGGCTCCCATATTGGGTCCGTGTGTCAGGACCCCACTAGGTGGGTAATGTTAGGGCCCCTCCCCGCTACAATTGGCGCTATGCGCCATGTCCATTGAAAGAGGCCGAAAGGGTGCACATAGGGCCGAAATGAATGTCCCGTATTCCTATATTGCTACATTTGGACCTGTGGGCTCCCATATTGGGTCCGTGTGTCAGGGCCCCACTAGGTGGGTAATGTTAGGGCCCCTCCCCGCTACAATTGGCGCTATGCGCCATGTCCATTGAAAGAGGCCGAAAGGGTGCACATAGGGCCGAAATGAATGTCCCGTATTCCTATATTGCTACATTTGGACCTGTGGGCTCCCATATTGGGTCCGTGTGTCAGGGCCCCACTAGGTGGGTAATGTTAGGGCCCCTCCCCGCTACAATTGGCGCTATGCGCCATGTCCATTGAAAGAGGCCGAAAGGGTGCACATAGGGCCGAAATGAATGTCCCGTATTCCTATATTGCTACATTTGGACCTGTGGGCTCCCATATTGGGTCCGTGTGTCAGGGCCCCACTAGGTGGGTAATGTTAGGGCCCCTCCCCGCTACAATTGGCGCTATGCGCCATGTCCATTGAAAGAGGCCGAAAGGGTGCACATAGGGCCGAAATGAATGTCCCGTATTCCTATATTGCTACATTTGGACCTGTGGGCTCCCATATTGGGTCCGTGTGTCAGGGCCCCACTAGGTGGGTAATGTTAGGGCCCCTCCCCGCTACAATTGGCGCTATGCGCCATGTCCATTGAAAGAGGCCGAAAGGGTGCACATAGGGCCGAAATGAATGTCCCGTATTCCTATATTGCTACATTTGGACCTGTGGGCTCCCATATTGGGTCCGTGTGTCAGGACCCCACTAGGTGGGTAATGTTAGGGCCCCTCCCC
>CAXARO010000593.1:0-44449 GCA_963971305.1 Arcuatula senhousia | reverse complement strand
GCAAGTGTACACCAAAAATCTAGGACGTCATTTTTGGCGTCGCGGAACTAAAAAAACAAGTTGAAAAAAAGAAGATATCGGGATATGCCGAGCGGTCTTGCGCGCTACGCGCTTCGTTTAAGGTGCACAATGTAGCCCTACATCTCAGCTATTAGGCGGTACCAAGTAGAACGGTATACTATTTATAGTTTTATTTTATATCCTCATACGGCAAGTGTACACCAAAAATCTAGGACGTCATTTTTGGCGTCGTGGAACTAAAAAAACAAGTTGAAAAAAAGAAGATATCGGGATATGCCGAGCGGTCTTGCGCGCTACGCGCTTCGTTTAAGGTGCACAATGTAGCCCTACATCTCAGCTATTAGGCGGTACCAAGTAGAACGGTATACTATTTATAGTTTTATTTTATATCCTCATACGGCAAGTGTACACCAAAAATCTAGGACGTCATTTTTGGCGTCGCGGAACTAAAAAAACAAGTTGAAAAAAAGAAGATATCGGGATATGCCGAGCGGTCTTGCGCGCTACGCGCTTCGTTTAAGGTGCACAATGTAGCCCTACATCTCAGCTATTAGGCGGTACCAAGTAGAACGGTATACTATTTATAGTTTTATTTTATATCCTCATACGGCAAGTGTACACCAAAAATCTAGGACGTCATTTTTGGCGTCGCGGAACTAAAAAAACAAGTTGAAAAAAAGAAGATATCGGGATATGCCGAGCGGTCTTGCGCGCTACGCGCTTCGTTTAAGGTGCACAATGTAGCCCTACATCTCAGCTATTAGACGGTACCAAGTAGAACGGTATACTATTTATAGTTTTATTTTATATCCTCATACGGCAAGTGTACACCAAAAATCTAGGACGTCATTTTTGGCGTCGCGGAACTAAAAAAACAAGTTGATGAAAAGAAGATATCGGGATATGCCGAGCGGTCTTGCGCGCTACGCGCTTCGTTTAAGGTGCACAATGTAGCCCTACATCTCAGCTATTAGGCGGTACCAAGTAGAACGGTATACTATTTATAGTTTTATTTTATATCCTCATACGGCAAGTGTACACCAAAAATCTAGGACGTCATTTTTGGCGTCGCGGAACTAAAAAAACAAGTTGAAAAAAAGAAGATATCGGGATATGCCGAGCGGTCTTGCGCGCTACGCGCTTCGTTTAAGGTAGTACTCCACAATTAGGATTTTTTCACAGTATTGTTTTCGTATGTGGCCCCTGTGAACTTTTTTGTTTAATGAAAATATTGATTCGTTTTGGTCTTAAAACAAGACAAATAAAAAATATGGGCCCGTTATATAAAAATTACGATCCACGGTTATTGTTTTAAAGAATAATTTCGAAAAAATGAATACCAATGATCATAAAGCGTCGCTTCCGGCTGTGCATGGTGACCAGCGGATGGGCTTAAATTTAAATGTGCTATTTTTAGATTTTTTAGTTTGAACAATTTTAGAGGAAAAAAGAGCCGAAGTCGGATAGGTTTATTTGGTCTTAAAAGAAAGGACTGTTTTCGGGCTTTCATTTCATGCATGTTACGTTTCACCTGAACCGAAAGGTCGACTACTGGCAACGTTCAAAAAAAGGACAAAACCCCGATTTTTGCGTATTTTTGTCCCCAAATTTTTGACAAATGTTAAGAGTTGCTAGGGGCAACGAGTACAACAAAGAAACCAAATACGGCACTAAACACGTCTAAACATGCCCGGAGTTTGGAACACCACCTAGTTTAAAGTGCAAATAGCAGTTTAAGCGATTACAAGAACCCGGGACAAAATAGTCAACGTCGAGCACATGTAAGAATGAGCTAAATAAATTAATTGTGGAGTACTACCTAAGGTGCACAATGTAGCCCTACATCTCAGCTATTAGGCGGTACCAAGTAGAACGGTATACTATTTATAGTTTTATTTTATATCCTCATACGGCAAGTGTACACCAAAAATCTAGGACGTCATTTTTGGCGTCGCGGAACTAAAAAAACAAGTTGAAAAAAAGAAGATATCGGGATATGCCGAGCGGTCTTGCGCGCTACGCGCTTCGTTTAAGGTGCACAATGTAGCCCTACATCTCAGCTATTAGGCGGTACCAAGTAGAACGGTATACTATTTATAGTTTTATTTTATATCCTCATACGGCAAGTGTACACCAAAAATCTAGGACGTCATTTTTGGCGTCGCGGAACTAAAAAAACAAGTTGAAAAAAAAAAGATATCGGGATATGCCGAGCGGTCTTGCGCGCTACGCGCTTCGTTTAAGGTGCACAATGTAGCCCTACATCTCAGCTATTAGGCGGTACCAAGTAGAACGGTATACTATTTATAGTTTTATTTTATATCCTCATACGGCAAGTGTACACCAAAAATCTAGGACGTCATTTTTGGCGTCGCGGAACTAAAAAAACAAGTTGAAAAAAAGAAGATATCGGGATATGCCGAGCGGTCTTGCGCGCTACGCGCTTCGTTTAAGGTAGTACTCCACAATTAGGATTTTTTCACAGTATTGTTTTCGTATGTGGCCCCTGTGAACTTTTTTGTTTAATGAAAATATTGATTCGTTTTGGTCTTAAAACAAGACAAATAAAAAATATGGGCCCGTTATATAAAAATTACGATCCACGGTTATTGTTTTAAAGAATAATTTCGAAAAAATGAATACCAATGATCATAAAGCGTCGCTTCCGGCTGTGCATGGTGACCAGCGGATGGGCTTAAATTTAAATGTGCTATTTTTGGATTTTTTAGTTTGAACAATTTTAGAGGAAAAAAGAGCCGAAGTCGGATAGGTTTATTTGGTCTTAAAAGAAAGGACTGTTTTCGGGCTTTCATTTCATGCATGTTACGTTTCACCTGAACCGAAAGGTCGACTACTGGCAACGTTCAAAAAAAGGACAAAACCCCGATTTTTGCGTATTTTTGTCCCCAAATTTTTGACAAATGTTAAGAGTTGCTAGGGGCAACGAGTACAACAAAGAAACCAAATACGGCACTAAACACGTCTAAACATGCCCGGAGTTTGGAACACCACCTAGTTTAAAGTGCAAATAGCAGTTTAAGCGATTACAAGAACCCGGGACAAAATAGTCAACGTCGAGCACATGTAAGAATGAGCTAAATAAATTAATTGTGGAGTACTACCTAAGGTTCACAATGTAGCCCTACATCTCAGCTATTAGGCGGTACCAAGTAGAACGGTATACTATTTATAGTTTTATTTTATATCCTCATACGGCAAGTGTACACCAAAAATCTAGGACGTCATTTTTGGCGTCGCGGAACTAAAAAAACAAGTTGAAAAAAAGAAGATATCGGGATATGCCGAGCGGTCTTGCGCGCTACGCGCTTCGTTTAAGGTGCACAATGTAGCCCTACATCTCAGCTATTAGGCGGTACCAAGTAGAACGGTATACTATTTATAGTTTTATTTTATATCCTCATACGGCAAGTGTACACCAAAAATCTAGGACGTCATTTTTGGCGTCGCGGAACTAAAAAAACAAGTTGAAAAAAAAAAGATATCGGGATATGCCGAGCGGTCTTGCGCGCTACGCGCTTCGTTTAAGGTGCACAATGTAGCCCTACATCTCAGCTATTAGGCGGTACCAAGTAGAACGGTATACTATTTATAGTTTTATTTTATATCCTCATACGGCAAGTGTACACCAAAAATCTAGGACGTCATTTTTGGCGTCGCGGAACTAAAAAAACAAGTTGAAAAAAAGAAGATATCGGGATATGCCGAGCGGTCTTGCGCGCTACGCGCTTCGTTTAAGGTGCACAATGTAGCCCTACATCTCAGCTATTAGGCGGTACCAAGTAGAACGGTATACTATTTATAGTTTTATTTTATATCCTCATACGGCAAGTGTACACCAAAAATCTAGGACGTCATTTTTGGCGTCGCGGAACTAAAAAAACAAGTTGAAAAAAAGAAGATATCGGGATATGCCGAGCGGTCTTGCGCGCTACGCGCTTCGTTTAAGGTAGTACTCCACAATTAGGATTTTTTCACAGTATTGTTTTCGTATGTGGCCCCTGTGAACTTTTTTGTTTAATGAAAATATTGATTCGTTTTGGTCTTAAAACAAGACAAATAAAAAATATGGGCCCGTTATATAAAAATTACGATCCACGGTTATTGTTTTAAAGAATAATTTCGAAAAAATGAATACCAATGATCATAAAGCGTCGCTTCCGGCTGTGCATGGTGACCAGCGGATGGGCTTAAATTTAAATGTGCTATTTTTAGATTTTTTAGTTTGAACAATTTTAGAGGAAAAAAGAGCCGAAGTCGGATAGGTTTATTTGGTCTTAAAAGAAAGGACTGTTTTCGGGCTTTCATTTCATGCATGTTACGTTTCACCTGAACCGAAAGGTCGACTACTGGCAACGTTCAAAAAAAGGACAAAACCCCGATTTTTGCGTATTTTTGTCCCCAAATTTTTGACAAATGTTAAGAGTTGCTAGGGGCAACGAGTACAACAAAGAAACCAAATACGGCACTAAACACGTCTAAACATGCCCGGAGTTTGGAACACCACCTAGTTTAAAGTGCAAATAGCAGTTTAAGCGATTACAAGAACCCGGGACAAAATAGTCAACGTCGAGCACATGTAAGAATGAGCTAAATAAATTAATTGTGGAGTACTACCTAAGGTGCACAATGTAGCCCTACATCTCAGCTATTAGGCGGTACCAAGTAGAACGGTATACTATTTATAGTTTTATTTTATATCCTCATACGGCAAGTGTACACCAAAAATCTAGGACGTCATTTTTGGCGTCGCGGAACTAAAAAAACAAGTTGAAAAAAAGAAGATATCGGGATATGCCGAGCGGTCTTGCGCGCTACGCGCTTCGTTTAAGGTGCACAATGTAGCCCTACATCTCAGCTATTAGGCGGTACCAAGTAGAACGGTATACTATTTATAGTTTTATTTTATATCCTCATACGGCAAGTGTACACCAAAAATCTAGGACGTCATTTTTGGCGTCGCGGAACTAAAAAAACAAGTTGAAAAAAAAAAGATATCGGGATATGCCGAGCGGTCTTGCGCGCTACGCGCTTCGTTTAAGGTGCACAATGTAGCCCTACATCTCAGCTATTAGGCGGTACCAAGTAGAACGGTATACTATTTATAGTTTTATTTTATATCCTCATACGGCAAGTGTACACCAAAAATCTAGGACGTCATTTTTGGCGTCGCGGAACTAAAAAAACAAGTTGAAAAAAAGAAGATATCGGGATATGCCGAGCGGTCTTGCGCGCTACGCGCTTCGTTTAAGGTGCACAATGTAGCCCTACATCTCAGCTATTAGGCGGTACCAAGTAGAACGGTATACTATTTATAGTTTTATTTTATATCCTCATACGGCAAGTGTACACCAAAAATCTAGGACGTCATTTTTGGCGTCGCGGAACTAAAAAAACAAGTTGAAAAAAAGAAGATATCGGGATATGCCGAGCGGTCTTGCGCGCTACGCGCTTCGTTTAAGGTGCACAATGTAGCCCTACATCTCAGCTATTAGGCGGTACCAAGTAGAACGGTATACTATTTATAGTTTTATTTTATATCCTCATACGGCAAGTGTACACCAAAAATCTAGGACGTCATTTTTGGCGTCGCGGAACTAAAAAAACAAGTTGAAAAAAAGAAGATATCGGGATATGCCGAGCGGTCTTGCGCGCTACGCGCTTCGTTTAAGGTGCACAATGTAGCCCTACATCTCAGCTATTAGGCGGTACCAAGTAGAACGGTATACTATTTATAGTTTTATTTTATATCCTCATACGGCAAGTGTACACCAAAAATCTAGGACGTCATTTTTGGCGTCGCGGAACTAAAAAAACAAGTTGAAAAAAAGAAGATATCGGGATATGCCGAGCGGTCTTGCGCGCTACGCGCTTCGTTTAAGGTGCACAATGTAGCCCTACATCTCAGCTATTAGGCGGTACCAAGTAGAACGGTATACTATTTATAGTTTTATTTTATATCCTCATACGGCAAGTGTACACCAAAAATCTAGGACGTCATTTTTGGCGTCGCGGAACTAAAAAAACAAGTTGAAAAAAAGAAGATATCGGGATATGCCGAGCGGTCTTGCGCGCTACGCGCTTCGTTTAAGGTGCACAATGTAGCCCTACATCTCAGCGATTAGGCGGTACCAAGTAGAACGGTATACTATTTATAGTTTTATTTTATATCCTCATACGGCAAGTGTACACCAAAAATCTAGGACGTCATTTTTGGCGTCGCGGAACTAAAAAAACAAGTTGAAAAAAAAAAGATATCGGGATATGCCGAGCGGTCTTGCGCGCTACGCGCTTCGTTTAAGGTGCACAATGTAGCCCTACATCTCAGCTATTAGGCGGTACCAAGTAGAACGGTATACTATTTATAGTTTTATTTTATATCCTCATACGGCAAGTGTACACCAAAAATCTAGGACGTCATTTTTGGCGTCGCGGAACTAAAAAAACAAGTTGAAAAAAAGAAGATATCGGGATATGCCGAGCGGTCTTGCGCGCTACGCGCTTCGTTTAAGGTGCACAATGTAGCCCTACATCTCAGCTATTAGGCGGTACCAAGTAGAACGGTATACTATTTATAGTTTTATTTTATATCCTCACACGGCAAGTGTACACCAAAAATCTAGGACGTCATTTTTGGCGTCGCGGAACTAAAAAAACAAGTTGAAAAAAAGAAGATATCGGGATATGCCGAGCGGTCTTGCGCGCTACGCGCTTCGTTTAAGGTGCACAATGTAGCCCTACATCTCAGCTATTAGGCGGTACCAAGTAGAACGGTATACTATTTATAGTTTTATTTTATATCCTCATACGGCAAGTGTACACCAAAAATCTAGGACGTCATTTTTGGCGTCGCGGAACTAAAAAAACAAGTTGAAAAAAAGAAGATATCGGGATATGCCGAGCGGTCTTGCGCGCTACGCGCTTCGTTTAAGGTGCACAATGTAGCCCTACATCTCAGCTATTAGGCGGTACCAAGTAGAACGGTATACTATTTATAGTTTTATTTTATATCCTCATACGGCAAGTGTACACCAAAAATCTAGGACGTCATTTTTGGCGTCGTGGAACTAAAAAAACAAGTTGAAAAAAAGAAGATATCGGGATATGCCGAGCGGTCTTGCGCGCTACGCGCTTCGTTTAAGGTGCACAATGTAGCCCTACATCTCAGCTATTAGGCGGTACCAAGTAGAACGGTATACTATTTATAGTTTTATTTTATATCCTCATACGGCAAGTGTACACCAAAAATCTAGGACGTCATTTTTGGCGTCGCGGAACTAAAAAAACAAGTTGAAAAAAAGAAGATATCGGGATATGCCGAGCGGTCTTGCGCGCTACGCGCTTCGTTTAAGGTGCACAATGTAGCCCTACATCTCAGCTATTAGGCGGTACCAAGTAGAACGGTATACTATTTATAGTTTTATTTTATATCCTCATACGTCAAGTGTACACCAAAAATCTAGGACGTCATTTTTGGCGTCGCGGAACTAAAAAAACAAGTTGAAAAAAAGAAGATATCGGGATATGCCGAGCGGTCTTGCGCGCTACGCGCTTCGTTTAAGGTGCACAATGTAGCCCTACATCTCAGCTATTAGACGGTACCAAGTAGAACGGTATACTATTTATAGTTTTATTTTATATCCTCATACGGCAAGTGTACACCAAAAATCTAGGACGTCATTTTTGGCGTCGCGGAACTAAAAAAACAAGTTGAAAAAAAGAAGAATTCGGGATATGCCGAGCGGTCTTGCGCGCTACGCGCTTCGTTTAAGGTGCACAATGTAGCCCTACATCTCAGCTATTAGGCGGTACCAAGTAGAACGGTATACTATTTATAGTTTTATTTTATATCATCATACGGCAAGTGTACACCAAAAATCTAGGACGTCATTTTTGGCGTCGCGGAACTAAAAAAACAAGTTGAAAAAAAGAAGATATCGGGATATGCCGAGCGGTCTTGCGCGCTACGCGCTTCGTTTAAGGTGCACAATGTAGCCCTACATCTCAGCTATTAGGCGGTACCAAGTAGAACGGTATACTATTTATAGTTTTATTTTATATCCTCATACGGCAAGTGTACACCAAAAATCTAGGACGTCATTTTTGGCGTCGCGGAACTAAAAAAACAAGTTGAAAAAAAGAAGATATCGGGATATGCCGAGCGATCTTGCGCGCTACGCGCTTCGTTTAAGGTGCACAATGTAGCCCTACATCTCAGCTATTAGGCGGTACCAAGTAGAACGGTATACTATTTATAGTTTTATTTTATATCCTCATACGGCAAGTGTACACCAAAAATCTAGGACGTCATTTTTGGCGTCGCGGAACTAAAAAAACAAGTTGAAAAAAAGAAGATATCGGGATATGCCGAGCGGTCTTGCGCGCTACGCGCTTCGTTTAAGGTGCACAATGTAGCCCTACATCTCAGCTATTAGGCGGTACCAAGTAGAACGGTATACTATTTATAGTTTTATTTTATATCCTCATACGGCAAGTGTACACCAAAAATCTAGGACGTCATTTTTGGCGTCGCGGAACTAAAAAAACAAGTTGAAAAAAAGAAGATATCGGGATATGCCGAGCGGTCTTGCGCGCTACGCGCTTCGTTTAAGGTGCACAATGTAGCCCTACATCTCAGCTATTAGGCGGTACCAAGTAGAACGGTATACTATTTATAGTTTTATTTTATATCCTCATACGGCAAGTGTACACCAAAAATCTAGGACGTCATTTTTGGCGTCGCGGAACTAAAAAAACAAGTTGAAAAAAAGAAGATATCGGGATATGCCGAGCGGTCTTGCGCGCTACGCGCTTCGTTTAAGGTGCACAATGTAGCCCTACATCTCAGCTATTAGGCGGTACCAAGTAGAACGGTATACTATTTATAGTTTTATTTTATATCCTCATACGGCAAGTGTACACCAAAAATCTAGGACGTCATTTTTGGCGTCGCGGAACTAAAAAAACAAGTTGAAAAAAAGAAGATATCGGGATATGCCGAGCGGTCTTGCGCGCTACGCGCTTCGTTTAAGGTGCACAATGTAGCCCTACATCTCAGCTATTAGGCGGTACCAAGTAGAACGGTATACTATTTATAGTTTTATTTTATATCCTCATACGGCAAGTGTACACCAAAAATCTAGGACGTCATTTTTGGCGTCGCGGAACTAAAAAAACAAGTTGAAAAAAAGAAGATATCGGGATATGCCGAGCGGTCTTGCGCGCTACGCGCTTCGTTTAAGGTGCACAATGTAGCCCTACATCTCAGCTATTAGGCGGTACCAAGTAGAACGGTATACTATTTATAGTTTTATTTTATATCCTCATACGGCAAGTGTACACCAAAAATCTAGGACGTCATTTTTGGCGTCGCGGAACTAAAAAAACAAGTTGAAAAAAAGAAGATATCGGGATATGCCGAGCGGTCTTGCGCGCTACGCGCTTCGTTTAAGGTGCACAATGTAGCCCTACATCTCAGCTATTAGGCGGTACCAAGTAGAACGGTATACTATTTATAGTTTTATTTTATATCCTCATACGGCAAGTGTACACCAAAAATCTAGGACGTCATTTTTGGCGTCGCGGAACTAAAAAAACAAGTTGAAAAAAAGAAGATATCGGGATATGCCGAGCGGTCTTGCGCGCTACGCGCTTCGTTTAAGGTGCACAATGTAGCCCTACATCTCAGCTATTAGGCGGTACCAAGTAGAACGGTATACTATTTATAGTTTTATTTTATATCCTCATACGGCAAGTGTACACCAAAAATCTAGGACGTCATTTTTGGCGTCGCGGAACTAAAAAAACAAGTTGAAAAAAAGAAGATATCGGGATATGCCGAGCGGTCTTGCGCGCTACGCGCTTCGTTTAAGGTGCACAATGTAGCCCTACATCTCAGCTATTAGGCGGTACCAAGTAGAACGGTATACTATTTATAGTTTTATTTTATATCCTCATACGGCAAGTGTACACCAAAAATCTAGGACGTCATTTTTGGCGTCGCGGAACTAAAAAAACAAGTTGAAAAAAAGAAGATATCGGGATATGCCGAGCGGTCTTGCGCGCTACGCGCTTCGTTTAAGGTGCACAATGTAGCCCTACATCTCAGCTATTAGGCGGTACCAAGTAGAACGGTATACTATTTATAGTTTTATTTTATATCCTCATACGGCAAGTGTACACCAAAAATCTAGGACGTCATTTTTGGCGTCGCGGAACTAAAAAAACAAGTTGAAAAAAAGAAGATATCGGGATATGCCGAGCGGTCTTGCGCGCTACGCGCTTCGTTTAAGGTGCACAATGTAGCCCTACATCTCAGCTATTAGGCGGTACCAAGTAGAACGGTATACTATTTATAGTTTTATTTTATATCCTCATACGGCAAGTGTACACCAAAAATCTAGGACGTCATTTTTGGCGTCGCGGAACTAAAAAAACAAGTTGAAAAAAAGAAGATATCGGGATATGCCGAGCGGTCTTGCGCGCTACGCGCTTCGTTTAAGGTGCACAATGTAGCCCTACATCTCAGCTATTAGGCGGTACCAAGTAGAACGGTATACTATTTATAGTTTTATTTTATATCCTCATACGGCAAGTGTACACCAAAAATCTAGGACGTCATTTTTGGCGTCGCGGAACTAAAAAAACAAGTTGAAAAAAAGAAGATATCGGGATATGCCGAGCGGTCTTGCGCGCTACGCGCTTCGTTTAAGGTGCACAATGTAGCCCTACATCTCAGCTATTAGGCGGTACCAAGTAGAACGGTATACTATTTATAGTTTTATTTTATATCCTCATACGGCAAGTGTACACCAAAAATCTAGGACGTCATTTTTGGCGTCGCGGAACTAAAAAAACAAGTTGAAAAAAAAAGATATCGGGATATGCCGAGCGGTCTTGCGCGCTACGCGCTTCGTTTAAGGTGCACAATGTAGCCCTACATCTCAGCTATTAGGCGGTACCAAGTAGAACGGTATACTATTTATAGTTTTATTTTATATCCTCATACGGCAAGTGTACACCAAAAATCTAGGACGTCATTTTTGGCGTCGCGGAACTAAAGAAACAAGTTGAAAAAAAGAAGATATCGGGATATGCCGAGCGGTCTTGCGCGCTACGCGCTTCGTTTAAGGTGCACAATGTAGCCCTACATCTCAGCTATTAGGCGGTACCAAGTAGAACGGTATACTATTTATAGTTTTATTTTATATCCTCATACGGCAAGTGTACACCAAAAATCTAGGACGTCATTTTTGGCGTCGCGGAACTAAAAAAACAAGTTGAAAAAAAGAAGATATCGGGATATGCCGAGCGGTCTTGCGCGCTACGCGCTTCGTTTAAGGTGCACAATGTAGCCCTACATCTCAGCTATTAGGCGGTACCAAGTAGAACGGTATACTATTTATAGTTTTATTTTATATCCTCATACGGCAAGTGTACACCAAAAATCTAGGACGTCATTTTTGGCGTCGCGGAACTAAAAAAACAAGTTGAAAAAAAGAAGATATCGGGATATGCCGAGCGGTCTTGCGCGCTACGCGCTTCGTTTAAGGTGCACAATGTAGCCCTACATCTCAGCTATTAGGCGGTACCAAGTAGAACGGTATACTATTTATAGTTTTATTTTATATCCTCATACGGCAAGTGTACACCAAAAATCTAGGACGTCATTTTTGGCGTCGCGGAACTAAAAAAACAAGTTGAAAAAAAGAAGATATCGGGATATGCCGAGCGGTCTTGCGCGCTACGCGCTTCGTTTAAGGTGCACAATGTAGCCCTACATCTCAGCTATTAGGCGGTACCAAGTAGAACGGTATACTATTTATAGTTTTATTTTATATCCTCATACGGCAAGTGTACACCAAAAATCTAGGACGTCATTTTTGGCGTCGCGGAACTAAAAAAACAAGTTGAAAAAAAGAAGATATCGGGATATGCCGAGCGGTCTTGCGCGCTACGCGCTTCGTTTAAGGTGCACAATGTAGCCCTACATCTCAGCTATTAGGCGGTACCAAGTAGAACGGTATACTATTTATAGTTTTATTTTATATCCTCATACGGCAAGTGTACACCAAAAATCTAGGACGTCATTTTTGGCGTCGCGGAACTAAAAAAACAAGTTGAAAAAAAGAAGATATCGGGATATGCCGAGCGGTCTTGCGCGCTACGCGCTTCGTTTAAGGTGCACAATGTAGCCCTACATCTCAGCTATTAGGCGGTACCAAGTAGAACGGTATACTATTTATAGTTTTATTTTATATCCTCATACGGCAAGTGTACACCAAAAATCTAGGACGTCATTTTTGGCGTCGCGGAACTAAAAAAACAAGTTGAAAAAAAGAAGATATCGGGATATGCCGAGCGGTCTTGCGCGCTACGCGCTTCGTTTAAGGTGCACAATGTAGCCCTACATCTCAGCTATTAGGCGGTACCAAGTAGAACGGTATACTATTTATAGTTTTATTTTATATCCTCATACGGCAAGTGTACACCAAAAATCTAGGACGTCATTTTTGGCGTCGCGGAACTAAAAAAACAAGTTGAAAAAAAGAAGATATCGGGATATGCCGAGCGGTCTTGCGCGCTACGCGCTTCGTTTAAGGTGCACAATGTAGCCCTACATCTCAGCTATTAGGCGGTACCAAGTAGAACGGTATACTATTTATAGTTTTATTTTATATCCTCATACGGCAAGTGTACACCAAAAATCTAGGACGTCATTTTTGGCGTCGCGGAACTAAAAAAACAAGTTGAAAAAAAGAAGATATCGGGATATGCCGAGCGGTCTTGCGCGCTACGCGCTTCGTTTAAGGTGCACAATGTAGCCCTACATCTCAGCTATTAGGCGGTACCAAGTAGAACGGTATACTATTTATAGTTTTATTTTATATCCTCATACGGCAAGTGTACACCAAAAATCTAGGACGTCATTTTTGGCGTCGCGGAACTAAAAAAACAAGTTGAAAAAAAGAAGATATCGGGATATGCCGAGCGGTCTTGCGCGCTACGCGCTTCGTTTAAGGTGCACAATGTAGCCCTACATCTCAGCTATTAGGCGGTACCAAGTAGAACGGTATACTATTTATAGTTTTATTTTATATCCTCATACGGCAAGTGTACACCAAAAATCTAGGACGTCATTTTTGGCGTCGCGGAACTTAAAAAACAAGTTGAAAAAAAGAAGATATCGGGATATGCCGAGCGGTCTTGCGCGCTACGCGCTTCGTTTAAGGTGCACAATGTAGCCCTACATCTCAGTGTAGCCCTACATCTCAGCTATTAGGCGGTACCAAGTAGAACGGTATACTATTTATAGTTTTATTTTATATCCTCATACGGCAAGTGTACACCAAAAATCTAGGACGTCATTTTTGGCGTCGCGGAACTAAAAAAACAAGTTGAAAAAAAGAAGATATCGGGATATGCCGAGCGGTCTTGCGCGCGACGCGCTTCGTTTAAGGTGCACAATGTAGCCCTACATCTCAGCTATTAGGCGGTACCAAGTAGAACGGTATACTATTTATAGTTTTATTTTATATCCTCATACGGCAAGTGTACACCAAAAATCTAGGACGTCATTTTTGGCGTCGCGGAACTAAAAAAACAAGTTGAAAAAAAGAAGATATCGGGATATGCCGAGCGGTCTTGCGCGCTACGCGCTTCGTTTAAGGTGCACAATGTAGCCCTACATCTCAGCTATTAGGCGGTACCAAGTAGAACGGTATACTATTTATAGTTTTATTTTATATCCTCATACGGCAAGTGTACACCAAAAATCTAGGACGTCATTTTTGGCGTCGCGGAACTAAAAAAACAAGTTAAAAAAAGAAGATATCGGGATATGCCGAGCGGTCTTGCGCGCTACGCGCTTCGTTTAAGGTGCACAATGTAGCCCTACATCTCAGCTATTAGGCGGTACCAAGTAGAACGGTATACTATTTATAGTTTTATTTTATTTCCTCATACGGCAAGTGTACACCAAAAATCTAGGACGTCATTTTTGGCGTCGCGGAACTAAAAAAACAAGTTGAAAAAAAGAAGATATCGGGATATGCCGAGCGGTCTTGCGCGCTACGCGCTTCGTTTAAGGTGCACAATGTAGCCCTACATCTCAGCTATTAGGCGGTACCAAGTAGAACGGTATACTATTTATAGTTTTATTTTATATCCTCATACGGCAAGTGTACACCAAAAATCTAGGACGTCATTTTTGGCGTCGCGGAACTAAAAAAACAAGTTGAAAAAAAGAAGATATCGGGATATGCCGAGCGGTCTTGCGCGCTACGCGCTTCGTTTAAGGTGCACAATGTAGCCCTACATCTCAGCTATTAGGCGGTACCAAGTAGAACGGTATACTATTTATAGTTTTATTTTATATCCTCATACGGCAAGTGTACACCAAAAATCTAGGACGTCATTTTTGGCGTCGCGGAACTAAAAAAACAAGTTGAAAAAAAGAAGATATCGGGATATGCCGAGCGGTCTTGCGCGCTACGCACTTCGTTTAAGGTGCACAATGTAGCCCTACATCTCAGCTATTAGGCGGTACCAAGTAGAACGGTATACTATTTATAGTTTTATTTTAAATCCTCATACGGCAAGTGTACACCAAAAATCTAGGACGTCATTTTTGGCGTCGCGGAACTAAAAAAACAAGTTGAAAAAAAGAAGATATCGGGATATGCCGAGCGGTCTTGCGCGCTACGCGCTTCGTTTAAGGTGCACAATGTAGCCCTACATCTCAGCTATTAGGCGGTACCAAGTAGAACGGTATACTATTTATAGTTTTATTTCATATCCTCATACGGCAAGTGTACACCAAAAATCTAGGACGTCATTTTTGGCGTCGCGGAACTAAAAAAACAAGTTGAAAAAAAGAAGATATCGGGATATGCCGAGCGGTCTTGCGCGCTACGCGCTTCGTTTAAGGTGCACAATGTAGCCCTACATCTCAGCTATTAGGCGGTACCAAGTAGAACGGTATACTATTTATAGTTTTATTTTATATCCTCATACGGCAAGTGTACACCAAAAATCTAGGACGTCATTTTTGGCGTCGCGGAACTAAAAAAACAAGTTGAAAAAAAGAAGATATCGGGATATGCCGAGCGGTCTTGCGCGCTACGCGCTTCGTTTAAGGTGCACAATGTAGCCCTACATCTCAGCTATTAGGCGGTACCAAGTAGAACGGTATACTATTTATAGTTTTATTTTATTTCCTCATACGGCAAGTGTACACCAAAAATCTAGGACGTCATTTTTGGCGTCGCGGAACTAACAAAACAAGTTGAAAAAAAGAAGATATCGGGATATGCCGAGCGGTCTTGCGCGCTACGCGCTTCGTTTAAGGTGCACAATGTAGCCCTACATCTCAGCTATTAGGCGGTACCAAGTAGAACGGTATACTATTTATAGTTTTATTTTATATCCTCATACGGCAAGTGTACACCAAAAATCTAGGACGTCATTTTTGGCGTCGCGGAACTAAAAAAACAAGTTGAAAAAAAGAAGATATCGGGATATGCCGAGCGGTCTTGCGCGCTACGCGCTTCGTTTAAGGTGCACAATGTAGCCCTACATCTCAGCTATTAGGCGGTACCAAGTAGAACGGTATACTATTTATAGTTTTATTTTATATCCTCATACGGCAAGTGTACACCAAAAATCTAGGACGTCATTTTTGGCGTCGCGGAACTAAAAAAACAAGTTGAAAAAAAGAAGATATCGGGATATGCCGAGCGGTCTTGCGCGCTACGCGCTTCGTTTAAGGTGCACAATGTAGCCCTACATCTCAGCTATTAGGCGATATCGGGATATGCCGAGCGGTCTTGCGCGCTACGCGCTTCGTTTAAGGTGCACAATGTAGCCCTACATCTCAGCTATTAGGCGGTACCAAGTAGAACGGTATACTATTTATAGTTTTATTTTATATCCTCATACGGCAAGTGTACACCAAAAATCTAGGACGTCATTTTTGGCGTCGCGGAACTAAAAAAACAAGTTGAAAAAAAGAAGATATCGGGAAATGCCGAGCGGTCTTGCGCGCTACGCGCTTCGTTTAAGGTGCACAATGTAGCCCTACATCTCAGCTATTAGGCGGTACCAAGTAGAACGGTATACTATTTATAGTTTTATTTTATATCCTCATACGGCAAGTGTACACCAAAAATCTAGGACGTCATTTTTGGCGTCGCGGAACTAAAAAAACAAGTTGAAAAAAAGAAGATATCGGGATATGCCGAGCGGTCTTGCGCGCTACGCGCTTCGTTTAAGGTGCACAATGTAGCCCTACATCTCAGCTATTAGGCGGTACCAAGTAGAACGGTATACTATTTATAGTTTTATTTTATATCCTCATACGGCAAGTGTACACCAAAAATCTAGGACGTCATTTTTGGCGTCGCGGAACTAAAAAAACAAGTTGAAAAAAAGAAGATATCGGGATATGCCGAGCGGTCTTGCGCGCTACGCGCTTCGTTTAAGGTGCACAATGTAGCCCTACATCTCAGCTATTAGGCGGTACCAAGTAGAACGGTATACTATTTATAGTTTTATTTTATATCCTCATACGGCAAGTGTACACCAAAAATCTAGGACGTCATTTTTGGCGTCGCGGAATTAAAAAAACAAGTTGAAAAAAAGAAGATATCGGGATATGCCGAGCGGTCTTGCGCGCTACGCGCTTCGTTTAAGGTGCACAATGTAGCCCTACATCTCAGCTATTAGGCGGTACCAAGTAGAACGGTATACTATTTATAGTTTTATTTTATATCCTCATACGGCAAGTGTACACCAAAAATCTAGGACGTCATTTTTGGCGTCGCGGAACTAAAAAAACAAGTTGAAAAAAAGAAGATATCGGGATATGCCGAGCGGTCTTGCGCGCTACGCGCTTCGTTTAAGGTGCACAATGTAGCCCTACATCTCAGCTATTAGGCGGTACCAAGTAGAACGGTATACTATTTATAGTTTTATTTTATATCCTCATACGGCAAGTGTACACCAAAAATCTAGGACGTCATTTTTGGCGTCGCGGAACTAAAAAAACAAGTTGAAAAAAAGAAGATATCGGGATATGCCGAGCGGTCTTGCGCGCTACGCGCTTCGTTTAAGGTGCACAATGTAGCCCTACATCTCAGATATTAGGCGGTACCAAGTAGAACGGTATACTATTTATAGTTTTATTTTATATCCTCATACGGCAAGTGTACACCAAAAATCTAGGACGTCATTTTTGGCGTCGCGGAACTAAAAAAACAAGTTGAAAAAAAGAAGATATCGGGATATGCCGAGCGGTCTTGCGCGCTACGCGCTTCGTTTAAGGTGCACAATGTAGCCCTACATCTCAGATATTAGGCGGTACCAAGTAGAACGGTATACTATTTATAGTTTTATTTTATATCCTCATACGGCAAGTGTACACCAAAAATCTAGGACGTCATTTTTGGCGTCGCGGAACTAAAAAAACAAGTTGAAAAAAAGAAGATATCGGGATATGCCGAGCGGTCTTGCGCGCTACGCGCTTCGTTTAAGGTGCACAATGTAGCCCTACATCTCATCTATTAGGCGGTACCAAGTAGAACGGTATACTATTTATAGTTTTATTTTATATCCTCATACGGCAAGTGTACACCAAAAATCTAGGACGTCATTTTTGGCGTCGCGGAACTAAAAAAACAAGTTGAAAAAAAGAAGATATCGGGATATGCCGAGCGGTCTTGCGCGCTACGCGCTTCGTTTGAGGTGCACAATGTAGCCCTACATCTCAGCTATTAGGCGGTACCAAGTAGAACGGTATACTATTTATAGTTTAATTTTATATCCTCATACGGCAAGTGTACACCAAAAATCTAGGACGTCATTTTTGGCGTCGCGGAACTAAAAAAACAAGTTGAAAAAAAGAAGATATCGGGATATGCCGAGCGGTCTTGCGCGCTACGCGCTTCGTTTAAGGTGCACAATGTAGCCCTACATCTCAGCTATTAGGCGGTACCAAGTAGAACGGTATACTATTTATAGTTTTATTTTATATCCTCATACGGCAAGTGTACACCAAAAATCTAGGACGTCATTTTTGGCGTCGCGGAACTAAAAAAACAAGTTGAAAAAAAGAAGATATCGGGATATGCCGAGCGGTCTTGCGCGCTACGCGCTTCGTTTAAGGTGCACAATGTAGCCCTACATCTCAGCTATTAGGCGGTACCAAGTAGAACGGTATACTATTTATAGTTTTATTGTATATCCTCATACGGCAAGTGTACACCAAAAATCTAGGACGTCATTTTTGGCGTCGCGGAACTAAAAAAACAAGTTGAAAAAAAGAAGATATCGGGATATGCCGAGCGGTCTTGCGCGCTACGCGCTTCGTTTAAGGTGCACAATGTAGCCCTACATCTCAGCTATTAGGCGGTACCAAGTAGAACGGTATACTATTTATAGTTTTATTTTATATCCTCATACGGCAAGTGTACACCAAAAATCTAGGACGTCATTTTTGGCGTCGCGGAACTAAAAAAACAAGTTGAAAAAAAGAAGATATCGGGATATGCCGAGCGGTCTTGCGCGCTACGCGCTTCGTTTGAGGTGCACAATGTAGCCCTACATCTCAGCTATTAGGCGGTACCAAGTAGAACGGTATACTATTTATAGTTTAATTTTATATCCTCATACGGCAAGTGTACACCAAAAATCTAGGACGTCATTTTTGGCGTCGCGGAACTAAAAAAACAAGTTGAAAAAAAGAAGATATCGGGATATGCCGAGCGGTCTTGCGCGCTACGCGCTTCGTTTAAGGTGCACAATGTAGCCCTACATCTCAGCTATTAGGCGGTACCAAGTAGAACGGTATACTATTTATAGTTTTATTTTATATCCTCATACGGCAAGTGTACACCAAAAATCTAGGACGTCATTTTTGGCGTCGCGGAACTAAAAAAACAAGTTGAAAAAAAGAAGATATCGGGATATGCCGAGCGGTCTTGCGCGCTACGCGCTTCGTTTAAGGTGCACAATGTAGCCCTACATCTCAGCTATTAGGCGGTACCAAGTAGAACGGTATACTATTTATAGTTTTATTTTATATCCTCATACGGCAAGTGTACACCAAAAATCTAGGACGTCATTTTTGGCGTCGCGGAACTAAAAAAACAAGTTGAAAAAAAGAAGATATCGGGATATGCCGAGCGGTCTTGCGCGCTACGCGCTTCGTTTAAGGTGCACAATGTAGCCCTACATCTCAGCTATTAGGCGGTACCAAGTAGAACGGTATACTATTTATAGTTTTATTTTATATCCTCATACGGCAAGTGTACACCAAAAATCTAGGACGTCATTTTTGGCGTCGCGGAACTAAAAAAACAAGTTGAAAAAAAGAAGATATCGGGATATGCCGAGCGGTCTTGCGCGCTACGCGCTTCGTTTAAGGTGCACAATGTAGCCCTACATCTCAGCTATTAGGCGATATCGGGATATGCCGAGCGGTCTTGCGCGCTACGCGCTTCGTTTAAGGTGCACAATGTAGCCCTACATCTCAGCTATTAGGCGGTACCAAGTAGAACGGTATACTATTTATAGTTTTATTTTATATCCTCATACGGCAAGTGTACACCAAAAATCTAGGACGTCATTTTTGGCGTCGCGGAACTAAAAAAACAAGTTGAAAAAAAGAAGATATCGGGAAATGCCGAGCGGTCTTGCGCGCTACGCGCTTCGTTTAAGGTGCACAATGTAGCCCTACATCTCAGCTATTAGGCGGTACCAAGTAGAACGGTATACTATTTATAGTTTTATTTTATATCCTCATACGGCAAGTGTACACCAAAAATCTAGGACGTCATTTTTGGCGTCGCGGAACTAAAAAAACAAGTTGAAAAAAAGAAGATATCGGGATATGCCGAGCGGTCTTGCGCGCTACGCGCTTCGTTTAAGGTGCACAATGTAGCCCTACATCTCAGCTATTAGGCGGTACCAAGTAGAACGGTATACTATTTATAGTTTTATTTTATATCCTCATACGGCAAGTGTACACCAAAAATCTAGGACGTCATTTTTGGCGTCGCGGAACTAAAAAAACAAGTTGAAAAAAAGAAGATATCGGGATATGCCGAGCGGTCTTGCGCGCTACGCGCTTCGTTTAAGGTGCACAATGTAGCCCTACATCTCAGCTATTAGGCGGTACCAAGTAGAACGGTATACTATTTATAGTTTTATTTTATATCCTCATACGGCAAGTGTACACCAAAAATCTAGGACGTCATTTTTGGCGTCGCGGAATTAAAAAAACAAGTTGAAAAAAAGAAGATATCGGGATATGCCGAGCGGTCTTGCGCGCTACGCGCTTCGTTTAAGGTGCACAATGTAGCCCTACATCTCAGCTATTAGGCGGTACCAAGTAGAACGGTATACTATTTATAGTTTTATTTTATATCCTCATACGGCAAGTGTACACCAAAAATCTAGGACGTCATTTTTGGCGTCGCGGAACTAAAAAAACAAGTTGAAAAAAAGAAGATATCGGGATATGCCGAGCGGTCTTGCGCGCTACGCGCTTCGTTTAAGGTGCACAATGTAGCCCTACATCTCAGCTATTAGGCGGTACCAAGTAGAACGGTATACTATTTATAGTTTTATTTTATATCCTCATACGGCAAGTGTACACCAAAAATCTAGGACGTCATTTTTGGCGTCGCGGAACTAAAAAAACAAGTTGAAAAAAAGAAGATATCGGGATATGCCGAGCGGTCTTGCGCGCTACGCGCTTCGTTTAAGGTGCACAATGTAGCCCTACATCTCAGATATTAGGCGGTACCAAGTAGAACGGTATACTATTGTTAACCCTAAAGGGGGGGGGGGTGGTAGCAATAGCGCGAGCCGGCACTGGTTTAGTACGTCACCTTGGTTTGTGACTTGGTTATGGTTTTGTTTGTCACTGGTTACGTGACCGTCACTGGTTACGTGATCGTCACTGGTTACGTGACCGTCACTGGTTACGTGATCGTCACTGGTTTCGTGACCGTCACTGGTTACGTGATCGTCACTGGTTTCGTGACCCTAGCTAGACTGTAGCAATTATTGCGCAGTATCCCTTCTGTTAAATAAGAAAGGCTTCCCAAAGGAATAAATGACTACTGAATCAATTAACTACTTTATATTTATAACTGTGAATTAAATACTATTAACAATACATAACAATAAAAAGCCCAGAATAAGTATTAAAATAGAACAAGGTCCCCCCTTTTAATGAAGTGCGACACCAGCCATGGAGATCGGTAAACAAATCAATAATCCGTCACAGGTCAGGTCAGGTCAATGGTTATCTATGCAAATAATAGTGATGAGGTTCCTACCAGGGTAATTAGATATGATTATCTACTCCTACTGTATGGTTATCTAAAGGGTTGACTATGGTTATCTAGCTTTATTAAAGAAAGCGAACTGAACTCCCTGGCAGCGGGACCACGAGTGACGTCAGAACTACGCTCGGTGGTATTTATATCAAGCGGAAGTACCACGGATCCTGTGGTACCCCCGTGGTACATCCGGGACCTGGCGGTGGTACATTCCTGCTCTTCTGGTTGGACGGTCATAGGTCGGATCTTGACCCGGAAGTGTTATAAAACATGGCTGGCGGAAAAACAAAACATCACAAATCGGGAATAAAAAATGGAGAAAGGGGCTCACACTGGCCTTACACAAAGGGGAAATCAACCCAGTTACAATAAATACCCTTAGCCTTAACTGGTCAACAAATAAGAGGGACGAGCAAGGTGTAAGTTCAACAAAATAAAGCACAACCGGCGGCCTGGGACTGACCGTCGGTTGCATGGAAAAACAGTGGAACGAACTCTAAAATTAACCCTTACAAAACATTTCCCAAGAAATACACACATGATTAATAATAACCACAATAACAAATAGTGTATATAATGTCCATAGCGCGAGTGACTGGCAGTAAACCGCAAATACAAAGCAAACAACAAAGAGTGTTTACTGACAGTCAGAAATAAACTTGTTCACAAACCTACAACCTACCCCCTAACCGTAACACTGCCCCCCACCCAGGAAAGAGTTCGTCCCGAACTAAAAGGATAACCTACCTAACAAAAGCCTACCTAATACCTTAATGAAAATGTGGTGCTGTCTGGTTTCCTAATCTGATTTAGTTGTCCATATATCCCGCATCTCTAGAATGGTGCCATCTGGGTAATAACATCGCTCTTCCTTGATCATTGCAGAAGTTCCAACTGGGAGCAATCTTCTAGAAAATCTTGATGTCATGGATCTCCGACAAAGGTTAATCTTTTCATTAAGTATACAGGCCAACGGGTGTTCCATGTATGATGAGGGTGCTCCCGCGAAGAATAACCTTGGGTCTAGACACAGGTGCTCATAGGACAAATTGTTTCTCGTGTCCACAGGTTCTGGTTGTTGCCAGCGATTTGTAGGTTCTGTGCAATCGATTTCAGGTGTTTGTCCTTCGAGGGGTATGACTTTCGGTTTTTTGGATTTAGTTGTCAAATCTAGGGGTTCTTCTATGATTGATTTTTCCAGGTCTGGTTGGTCTATCTCTGGTGATGTTAATAGATCCTTATGAGGTTGGAACTGGCGTGTGCTAGTTGCTGTTTCCAGGGAGAGCGACTGTGAAGCACCTATTTCTACAATCCTTGACTGTTCAACTCGTCGAACATCACCAGAGGTGCTAGGAGTACATGAACTTATAGGTTTTGAACACGCAGACAGATCTAGAGGCTGATCTTGACAAGACTCGACTTCTATAGCATCTTGTTGCATCTTTTCTTTAGGCGAAAGGGTCTGTATGACTGTAGAAGAGGGTTGAGGTGTACCACTGGTGTCGGATATAATGGTGTCAGCGTTGTTGTTGTTTTCATCTAAGTTGTCCAGGAAGGGAGGGTCATCGGGAGAGTACTGGTTTGAAGGAGGAGGGCTGTGGTCGATCCTTAGATATTTATTGAACAGCTCTGCTGATGGAGGAAAGGCTGGGCTAGGGACTGGCACTTCTTTCAACCTCTTCATGGGAGACGGGGTTCTGGGCTCCCTAAGCAGGTCGGCGAAGTCTGGCATCTGACGATCCAACTCTTCCATAGCTTCCTGCGTCTTCCTCCTTATCTCGTCATCCTCTCTTCTGGTAATGGTTGATGATCTTTTGCTAATGTTGGGTACCACTACCTCTGACCTCATTGATACATCATGTCTGGGGGTATCCATAGGAACAAAGACGGGCATATGTCTATGATGAGTTTTTCTCTGGTGCTGCTTCAATCTACCATGGTTATCTGGGGCGCATGACCAATCACAGTCATCAATGTTGCAATAAAGTCTCTTAGCGTGGAAGCGGTTGACATGTCTACATAGTGCTCTGGAGTTAGGGAACCTCTTTCCACATTCTTTGCACTGCTCAGTCCAATATGGTAGGTCCATCTTTCTTCTGTAAAAGAGAATCGATGTTTAGTCTAACGTTATACCGTGATACAGATACGGAGATTAAAAGAAATAGGGTAGAAAAGCATTCTGCCAAATCATTGTGTATCCCAGGTACATATATTCTGTTTTGAGCAAGGGTACATCATTGAGAGTTTTGTTCAAATTGTTAGTGCATCATTGTGTTATACTCTTGAGGTTACATGGTTTCTTTTAGATAATTGGATCTCTGGTTTGGTGACTACATGGTAGAGGTTAGGTGTGCGTTTATCTTTCTCAGGTTTACTCTTGAAAGTGAGGTGCATGGCATTGGTTTCTTCTACAATTGGTTTTTCAATGGTAAAAAAAATAAAACATCATAGTGCAACATGATTTTAACTCATCAGAAAGGCACGGTTCAACTCTGGTGAAGCAATCGCTGATTTTAAAACATTTTTGGGTGAATTTGTACATGGTGTATAAATCTGCAAAATGTATAGGTATTCAGTCCTATTCTGTCCAACTGTCTGAACTACTGACTTCTGGTATTAGCAGCGGGGCCTGCCCCGGATAAATTCCACTTTTTCATGGGGCCTGCGAAAGCTTTCAGTCTATTGACATGTACTACTTTACTTTTAGCTTTGGGACCCTCCTGTATCTGGTACAACAAATCCGACAAAACTTTTGTCACTGTGAATGGGCCCTCCCATTTAGACTCGAATTTTGGACAACGTCCCTTTGTTCTCTTTTGGTTTTTAAGGAGTACTCCATCCCCCTCTTTAAAACTTGACCTTATTGCTGTCAAGTCATATCGCTGTTTTTGTTTCTCAGCCGCTTTCACTAAGCGTTCTCTAACTGAGTCGTGCACCCTATCAAGACGGTCTGTTAATTTTTCTACATATGTGGATACCCCACAGGGCTGGTAATTTTGTCGCCCATAAATGAGATCAATGGGCAGCTGTACCTCCCGACCAAACATTAAAAAGTTGGGTGTCTCCCCAGTGGTTTCATGAGGGGCCGACCTGTAAGCCATCATTAGTAGGGGAAGGTATTCATCCCAATCTCTCTGATTCTTGGCGATGAACTTACTTAACATATTTTCGATTGTCCCGTTCAATCGCTCTACCAGACCCGAACTTTGGGGGTGGAAGGGGCTATTCCTGGTTTTGTCAATGTGCAATAGTTTACAAAGTTCTAGGAACAACTCGGATGTGAACTGTACCCCTTGATCACTGTGTATCTGAGTCGGGACCCCATAGCGACATATGAACTGGCTCACTAAGGTTTCTGCAATTGTAGAGGCAGTTATGTTTGGGACCGCGTAGGCTTCTGCATAGCGGGTGAAGTAATCGGTTACCACCAGTATGTACTTGTTTCCTCCGAAAGACTGGGTAACCGGTCCCAGTATGTCTAATGCGACACGGTCCATGGTTTCTCCAACGACGTATGTTTTCAATGCTGCTCGAGTGTTTTTAGCCGGGCCATTCCTTTTTTGACATGGTAAGCAGCGGGCACAATACCTCTCAATCGCGTCTTGGTATTTTACCCAGTAAAACCTTGCTCTTACCCGAGCAATGGTCCTCTTGGAGCTCATATGACCTGCTGTGGGGTCATCATGCAGGGAAGTTAAAACTTCATTCCTGAGGTGCTGAGGAAGGACATACTGCAAAATTTGTTCATTTGTGGTGGTGTCTACCCACACCCTAAATAAGATGTCGTCTTTTAACAATAATCTCTCCCATTGAGCCCAATATGATTTGTAATCTTTGCTGAGATGTGAAATATCTTGCCAGGTTGGTCTCTGGTCTTGCCGTTTCCAATCTGCAACCACCCGGATTATCTTATCTTTTTGTTGAGCATCCTGTAACTCTTTCTTTGTCTTACTAGTGATCCAGTTAGTTGACCAGGCATTGGGTTCAGTGTCTCTTTCAGGCTGAATAGCTCTGACGGATGGTTTTTCAATGTTTGGCTCACTCTCTATGTTCTCCTTCCTCTCACAGTGGTTACAAGCGACACAGGGTCGACGAGAAAGTCCATCAGCATTGTTGTGTTTAAGGCCACTCCTATGCTTGATCTCAAAGTCATACGTTCCCAGAACCTCCAACCAACGTGCTAACTGCCCTTCTGGGTTCTTAAAATTGGTAAGCCAAGTCAGAGCTCCATGATCAGTTCTTATACAAAAGTGAACCCCATACAGATAATGGTGAAAGTGCTTAACAGACTCTACTATGGCTAACAATTCTCGCCGAGTGACGCAATATTGCCGTTCTGGTTTACTGAAAGATTTACTATAGTAAGCTATTACATGCTCACAACCATCCTCCCCTATCTGGGACAAAACACCACCCAGACCTGTCCCGCTAGCATCTGTGTCAAGGAGGAAGGTTTTGTCGAACGAGGGGTATTTCAGGATTGGACTACTGGTCAGGGCATGTTTTAACACCGCAAAGGCCTGGTCACATTCCGTGGTCCATCTAAAGAGTACATTCTTTTGCGTGAGTCTATGTAAAGGTGCGGCTATTTTCGAGAAGTCCTTTATAAACTTCCTGTAGTAAGAACAGGTCCCTAAAAAACTTCTTACTTCCTTTAGGTTCTTGGGAACAGGCCATTGGGTAATTGCCTCTACTTTTGAGGGATCTGGGGAAATCCCTTCCTCACATACAATATGGCCCAAGAAAGTGACTTGTTCTTGAAACAAATAACATTTCTTGGGTGCAATTTTCAGACCAGCGTCTTTTAGCCTGTCAAACACAGCTTGCAGTCGTTGGATATGTTCCTCGAATGTTTCGGAGAAGACAATGACATCATCTAAATAGACGATACATATTTCCCATTGGAGACCTGCCAGTACGTACTCCATTAGTCTTTCGAAAGTAGCTCCTGCGTTACATAGGCCGAAAGGCATCCTCTTAAACTCAAAGAGCCCTTTAGCTGTTGTAAAGGCTGTTTTACATGCATCTTCTGGTGCCATTCCGACTTGGTAATACCCACTAACCAGATCTATGGTGCTAAAATACTTATTGCCTCTTAGTGCATCTAGAGAGTCGTCTATTCGTGGTAGCGGGTAAGAGTCTTTGATGGTATCGCTGTTGATCCTGCGATAATCGATGCATAGCCTTATCGAGGAGTCTGCTTTGCGTACAATAACTAAGGGGCTGCTGTAAGGGGACTTACTGGGCTGTATAATTTCATTATCCAAAAGCCTTTGTATTTCGTCTTCTACTTCCTTCCTCTGGGCAAGGGGTATCCTTCGTGGTGCCTGCTTTCTCGGCGGTGCCCCATTTGTGTTTATCTGGTGTTGCACTAAATGAGTCAACCCAATATCTTGTTTGGACTTAGAAAATACCCCGGTGTTTCTATATAAAAGGTCTTTGACCTTTTTATTTTCCTCAGTGCTTAAATTTTCTCTACAACGTTCTAGTATTTCTTTGAACTGGGGTAAATCCCCCCCTTTTTCGTTTTCTACTTGGTTTAAAATGTTACTCGCAGGAATTGCTTCGGCTTCAGCTGCTATGGTACTTTTGGTCAGTGTCTGGGGTTTATCGCTTAGGTTCATTACTCTCATTGGTAAACCGGTACATGAACTAGTAGTACAGAGGGATTTTGCGACTAAGATCCCCCTACCCTTTAATGCCTCAGTGGTTGAATTAACTAAGATGTTGGTTCCTTCAGGTACGTCATCTAAGGGCTTGGTGCTGATTATTACCTCGCTCCGTGGTGGAATAGTGACTTTTTTTTCTATTGTCAATCTGAACAGACTTGGTAATTGGCTCTCAAGGTCACACCTAATTGGCTGGTTGTTTAGTTGCAAACTCTGATTGGTCATATCAATGACACAGTTGTTATCTACCATAAAATCATATCCCAGCACAGCTGGTAATTCTATATTTGCCACGATCATGGTCTGGTAAAGTACCTGGTCTGCAAGTCTTAATGGTATTGAAATTTCTCCAACTGGGGCTACTGAGCTCCCGTTGGCCATTCTCAGATTACAATGGTATGGTTTGAGGCCATTTTTCAAAGTGTTTGGGAATCTTTCAAAAACCTTGGTGTGTAGTACACTCATGGTGGAGCCGGTATCAATGAGACAATTTACATTTTGGTCATATATGTTGACGGACAAAAATAAGCCTTCATGCTTCTTTCCTTTCATTTGTAATAAACTGGGTCTCTCTTTAAAATCATTGGTAGCTGGAAGTTGACCCTTACTCCCAGCTAATTCCAGTTTCCCTGGTTCTGAGCATTCTGACAAGTTTTGTTGCTATTCCTGATGCTCTCAACTGTTTCTTTTTGATCCCTTAGTCTCGTGTTACACACCCTAGCAATGTGGCCTCTTTTCTTGCAATAGTAGCAAATAATCTCTTTTGGTTTTTGCTCATGATCAGTCTCTGTCTCTTCATTAGCTTGGTATCGTAAAAATGGTCTCTTCTTATTCTTTTGGAAGGTTTCAAACTTAATGGCCAAATTTAAAGCGTCATCCATTGAGTCTGTGTTTGTTTGTACTAAGGCCCACTCAATGTCCTGGTCGTTTAAGGCTTCCCTGAAAGCTCTGTATGCAAGGCTGTCCCTCATCTCTGGAGAAAGGGTTGGATAAGCTAGGCGGGCTAGTCTCTCAATGTCCTGGGCCAATTCTTGTAATGTTTCCCCCCTTCTTCGAACTCGACCCTCCATCTGGGTCCTGTATAATTCTGTCTGGTTTTCAGGAGCAAACCGTTTGCCTAGTAGCCCGACTAGCTGGCTATAAGAAGGTGGGGTCTCGATTTTGATGTCACCTAATGCTGCTAGAGCGACACCCTGCATGCAGGCTATCAGCTGGAGTGCCTTGGTACGCTCCGACCAGCCATTGAGCTGGGATACTGTCTCAAAGTGGAGTCTGTAGTCAGTCCAGCTGCTTGATCCACTATAACTGGAGGGTTTGGTAAAACCATTTCCAGTACTGGTTTCCTGTCTCCAGGTTACTCCTAATGGAGAGGGCATTGGTGGGTTAGCTACGCTGGGAACTGTAGATGGTAAGTGCAGGCTGGTAACTGTGGTTGGAGCATTGGTAAATATGGGTATAAAGCTAGTATCTGACAAGGTATTTCTGGTGGTAAAAGATGTGGTCCCTGTATGTGACGGGTTCCTAATGGTATTTGATGGTATAATACTAGGGTGGTGGCCAGCATTGTGGTTTCTTGTAGAGGCTAGGTCAAGATCTTGGGCCTCCTGGTTGAAACTGACCCCATTTGTGTTTGACTCGTGGTCCCCTGAACCTTGTGGTATACTTGGTCTTGATACATCATGTCTGAATCTGATGAAACTATCCATCTGGTCTCCCAGTTTAAATGTGAAGCGTGATAACTGTCTAATTTGATCAGTGGTTTGGTTTTGTTGTTCTCTGACCTGGTCTACGTGGTTCATGACGAATCTCCTCAGAGCCTGGTTTTCTGATCTGATTTCCTCATAAAATCTCATGTCACTCATTATTTGTGCAGAAGGTAATACAGGACTCTGGGCTGAAGTGCCCTGGTGAGAGAAACTGTGGTGATTTAATGGTACATCAATTGGGTCAAGCACACTTGGTGAATTGCTCCTAGAACTTGTAAAAGATTGGTCAGAATGGGGGGAATTGGGTCTACTTATACTATTACTCATTTTCCCCTTTAAAAGTGAAAATGGCTGTTTATTCCAATTATTATTTTAAAAACTACTAAAAGAATAACTAGTCTTTCTAATTGTAAAAAAAATAGACAGGGAAAAAAAAATCTTGGGTTTATCCCACCGCCGGACACCAAATGTTAACCCTAAAGGGGGGGGGGGTGGTAGCAATAGCGCGAGCCGGCACTGGTTTAGTACGTCACCTTGGTTTGTGACTTGGTTATGGTTTTGTTTGTCACTGGTTACGTGACCGTCACTGGTTACGTGATCGTCACTGGTTACGTGACCGTCACTGGTTACGTGATCGTCACTGGTTTCGTGACCGTCACTGGTTACGTGATCGTCACTGGTTTCGTGACCCTAGCTAGACTGTAGCAATTATTGCGCAGTATCCCTTCTGTTAAATAAGAAAGGCTTCCCAAAGGAATAAATGACTACTGAATCAATTAACTACTTTATATTTATAACTGTGAATTAAATACTATTAACAATACATAACAATAAAAAGCCCAGAATAAGTATTAAAATAGAACAAGGTCCCCCCTTTTAATGAAGTGCGACACCAGCCATGGAGATCGGTAAACAAATCAATAATCCGTCACAGGTCAGGTCAGGTCAATGGTTATCTATGCAAATAATAGTGATGAGGTTCCTACCAGGGTAATTAGATATGATTATCTACTCCTACTGTATGGTTATCTAAAGGGTTGACTATGGTTATCTAGCTTTATTAAAGAAAGCGAACTGAACTCCCTGGCAGCGGGACCACGAGTGACGTCAGAACTACGCTCGGTGGTATTTATATCAAGCGGAAGTACCACGGATCCTGTGGTACCCCCGTGGTACATCCGGGACCTGGCGGTGGTACATTCCTGCTCTTCTGGTTGGACGGTCATAGGTCGGATCTTGACCCGGAAGTGTTATAAAACATGGCTGGCGGAAAAACAAAACATCACAAATCGGGAATAAAAAATGGAGAAAGGGGCTCACACTGGCCTTACACAAAGGGGAAATCAACCCAGTTACAATAAATACCCTTAGCCTTAACTGGTCAACAAATAAGAGGGACGAGCAAGGTGTAAGTTCAACAAAATAAAGCACAACCGGCGGCCTGGGACTGACCGTCGGTTGCATGGAAAAACAGTGGAACGAACTCTAAAATTAACCCTTACAAAACATTTCCCAAGAAATACACACATGATTAATAATAACCACAATAACAAATAGTGTATATAATGTCCATAGCGCGAGTGACTGGCAGTAAACCGCAAATACAAAGCAAACAACAAAGAGTGTTTACTGACAGTCAGAAATAAACTTGTTCACAAACCTACAACCTACCCCCTAACCGTAACACTATTTATAGTTTTATTTTATATCCTCATACGGCAAGTGTACACCAAAAATCTAGGACGTCATTTTTGGCGTCGCGGAACTAAAAAAACAAGTTGAAAAAAAGAAGATATCGGGATATGCCGAGCGGTCTTGCGCGCTACGCGCTTCGTTTAAGGTGCACAATGTAGCCCTACATCTCAGATATTAGGCGGTACCAAGTAGAACGGTATACTATTTATAGTTTTATTTTATATCCTCATACGGCAAGTGTACACCAAAAATCTAGGACGTCATTTTTGGCGTCGCGGAACTAAAAAAACAAGTTGAAAAAAAGAAGATATCGGGATATGCCGAGCGGTCTTGCGCGCTACGCGCTTCGTTTAAGGTGCACAATGTAGCCCTACATCTCAGCTATTAGGCGGTACCAAGTAGAACGGTATACTATTTATAGTTTTATTTTATATCCTCATACGGCAAGTGTACACCAAAAATCTAGGACGTCATTTTTGGCGTCGCGGAACTAAAAAAACAAGTTGAAAAAAAGAAGATATCGGGATATGCCGAGCGGTCTTGCGCGCTACGCGCTTCGTTTGAGGTGCACAATGTAGCCCTACATCTCAGCTATTAGGCGGTACCAAGTAGAACGGTATACTATTTATAGTTTAATTTTATATCCTCATACGGCAAGTGTACACCAAAAATCTAGGACGTCATTTTTGGCGTCGCGGAACTAAAAAAACAAGTTGAAAAAAAGAAGATATCGGGATATGCCGAGCGGTCTTGCGCGCTACGCGCTTCGTTTAAGGTGCACAATGTAGCCCTACATCTCAGCTATTAGGCGGTACAAAGTAGAACGGTATACTATTTATAGTTTTATTTTATATCCTCATACGGCAAGTGTACACCAAAAATCTAGGACGTCATTTTTGGCGTCGCGGAACTAAAAAAACAAGTTGAAAAAAAGAAGATATCGGGATATGCCGAGCGGTCTTGCGCGCTACGCGCTTCGTTTAAGGTGCACAATGTAGCCCTACATCTCAGCTATTAGGCGGTACCAAGTAGAACGGTATACTATTTATAGTTTTATTTTATATCCTCATACGGCAAGTGTACACCAAAAATCTAGGACGTCATTTTTGGCGTCGCGGAACTAAAAAAACAAGTTGAAAAAAAGAAGATATCGGGATATGCCGAGCGGTCTTGCGCGCTACGCGCTTCGTTTAAGGTGCACAATGTAGCCCTACATCTCAGCTATTAGGCGGTACCAAGTAGAACGGTATACTATTTATAGTTTTATTTTATATCCTCATACGGCAAGTGTACACCAAAAATCTAGGACGTCATTTTTGGCGTCGCGGAACTAAAAAAACAAGTTGAAAAAAAGAAGATATCGGGATATGCCGAGCGGTCTTGCGCGCTACGCGCTTCGTTTGAGGTGCACAATGTAGCCCTACATCTCAGCTATTAGGCGGTACCAAGTAGAACGGTATACTATTTATAGTTTAATTTTATATCCTCATACGGCAAGTGTACACCAAAAATCTAGGACGTCATTTTTGGCGTCGCGGAACTAAAAAAACAAGTTGAAAAAAAGAAGATATCGGGATATGCCGAGCGGTCTTGCGCGCTACGCGCTTCGTTTAAGGTGCACAATGTAGCCCTACATCTCAGCTATTAGGCGGTACCAAGTAGAACGGTATACTATTTATAGTTTTATTTTATATCCTCATACGGCAAGTGTACACCAAAAATCTAGGACGTCATTTTTGGCGTCGCGGAACTAAAAAAACAAGTTGAAAAAAAGAAGATATCGGGATATGCCGAGCGGTCTTGCGCGCTACGCGCTTCGTTTAAGGTGCACAATGTAGCCCTACATCTCAGCTATTAGGCGGTACCAAGTAGAACGGTATACTATTTATAGTTTTATTTTATATCCTCATACGGCAAGTGTACACCAAAAATCTAGGACGTCATTTTTGGCGTCGCGGAACTAAAAAAACAAGTTGAAAAAAAGAAGATATCGGGATATGCCGAGCGGTCTTGCGCGCTACGCGCTTCGTTTAAGGTGCACAATGTAGCCCTACATCTCAGCTATTAGGCGGTACCAAGTAGAACGGTATACTATTTATAGTTTTATTTTATATCCTCATACGGCAAGTGTACACCAAAAATCTAGGACGTCATTTTTGGCGTCGCGGAACTAAAAAAACAAGTTGAAAAAAAGAAGATATCGGGATATGCCGAGCGGTCTTGTGCGCTACGCGCTTCGTTTAAGGTGCACAATGTAGCCCTACATCTCAGCTATTAGGCGGTACCAAGTAGAACGGTATACTATTTATAGTTTTATTTTATATCCTCATACGGCAAGTGTACACCAAAAATCTAGGACGTCATTTTTGGCGTCGCGGAACTAAAAAAACAAGTTGAAAAAAAGAAGATATCGGGATATGCCGAGCGGTCTTGCGCGCTACGCGCTTCGTTTAAGGTGCACAATGTAGCCCTACATCTCAGCTATTAGGCGGTACCAAGTAGAACGGTATACTATTTATAGTTTTATTTTATATCCTCATACGGCAAGTGTACACCAAAAATCTAGGACGTCATTTTTGGCGTCGCGGAACTAAAAAAACAAGTTGAAAAAAAGAAGATATCGGGATATGCCGAGCGGTCTTGCGCGCTACGCGCTTCGTTTAAGGTGCACAATGTAGCCCTACATCTCAGCTATTAGGCGGTACCAAGTAGAACGGTATACTATTTATAGTTTTATTTTATATCCTCATACGGCAAGTGTACACCAAAAATCTAGGACGTCATTTTTGGCGTCGCGGAACTAAAAAAACAAGTTGAAAAAAAGAAGATATCGGGATATGCCGAGCGGTCTTGCGCGCTACGCGCTTCGTTTAAGGTGCACAATGTAGCCCTACATCTCAGCTATTAGGCGGTACCAAGTAGAACGGTATACTATTTATAGTTTTATTTTATATCCTCATACGGCAAGTGTACACCAAAAATCTAGGACGTCATTTTTGGCGTCGCGGAACTAAAAAAACAAGTTGAAAAAAAGAAGATATCGGGATATGCCGAGCGGTCTTGCGCGCTACGCGCTTCGTTTAAGGTGCACAATGTAGCCCTACATCTCAGCTATTAGGCGGTACCAAGTAGAACGGTATACTATTTATAGTTTTATTTTATATCCTCATACGGCAAGTGTACACCAAAAATCTAGGACGTCATTTTTGGCGTCGCGGAACTAAAAAAACAAGTTGAAAAAAAGAAGATATCGGGATATGCCGAGCGGTCTTGCGCGCTACGCGCTTCGTTTAAGGTGCACAATGTAGCCCTACATCTCAGCTATTAGGCGGTACCAAGTAGAACGGTATACTATTTATAGTTTTATTTTATATCCTCATACGGCAAGTGTACACCAAAAATCTAGGACGTCATTTTTGGCGTCGCGGAACTAAAAAAACAAGTTGAAAAAAAGAAGATATCGGGATATGCCGAGCGGTCTTGCGCGCTACGCGCTTCGTTTAAGGTGCACAATGTAGCCCTACATCTCAGCTATTAGGCGGTACCAAGTAGAACGGTATACTATTTATAGTTTTATTTTATATCCTCATACGGCAAGTGTACACCAAAAATCTAGGACGTCATTTTTGGCGTCGCGGAACTAAAAAAACAAGTTGAAAAAAAGAAGATATCGGGATATGCCGAGCGGTCTTGCGCGCTACGCGCTTCGTTTAAGGTGCACAATGTAGCCCTACATCTCAGCTATTAGGCGGTACCAAGTAGAACGGTATACTATTTATAGTTTTATTTTATATCCTCATACGGCAAGTGTACACCAAAAATCTAGGACGTCATTTTTGGCGTCGCGGAACTAAAAAAACAAGTTGAAAAAAAGAAGATATCGGGATATGCCGAGCGGTCTTGCGCGCTACGCGCTTCGTTTAAGGTGCACAATGTAGCCCTACATCTCAGCTATTAGGCGGTACCAAGTAGAACGGTATACTATTTATAGTTTTATTTTATATCCTCATACGGCAAGTGTACACCAAAAATCTAGGACGTCATTTTTGGCGTCGCGGAACTAAAAAAACAAGTTGAAAAAAAGAAGATATCGGGATATGCCGAGCGGTCTTGTGCGCTACGCGCTTCGTTTAAGGTGCACAATGTAGCCCTACATCTCAGCAATTAGGCGGTACCAAGTAGAACGGTATACTATTTATAGTTTTATCTTAAACGAAGCGCGTAGCGCGCAAGACCGCTCGGCATATCCCGATATCTTCTTTTTTTCAACTTGTTTTTTTAGTTCCGCGACGCCAAAAATGACGTCCTAGATTTTTGGTGTACACTTGCCGTATGAGGATATAAAATAAAACTATAAATAGTATACCGTTCTACTTGGTACCGCCTAATAGCTGAGATGTAGGGCTACATTGTGCACCTTAAACGAAGCGCGTAGCGCGCAAGACCGCTCGGCATATCCCGATATCTTCTTTTTTTCAACTTGTTTTTTTAGTTCCGCGACGCCAAAAATGACGTCCTAGATTTTTGGTGTACACTTGCCGTATGAGGATATAAAATAAAACTATAAATAGTATACCGTTCTACTTGGTACCGCCTAATAGCTGAGATGTAGGGCTACATTGTGCACCTTAAACGAAGCGCGTAGCGCGCAAGACCGTTCGGCATATCCTGATATCTTCTTTTTTTGAACTTGTTTTTTTAGTTCCGCGACGCCAAAAATGACGTCCTAGATTTTTGGTGTACACTTGCCGTATGAGGATATAAAATAAAACTATAAATAGTATACCGTTCTACTTGGTACCGCCTAATAGCTGAGATGTAGGGCTACATTGTGCACCTTAAACGAAGCGCGTAGCGCGCAAGACCGCTCGGCATATCCCGATAACTTCTTTTTTTTCAACTTGTTTTTTTAGTTCCGCGACGCCAAAAGTGACGTCCTAGATTTTTGGTGTACACTTGCCGTATGAGGATATAAAATAAAACTATAAATAGTATACCGTTCTACTTGGTACCGCCTAATAGCTGAGATGTAGGGCTAAATTGTGCACCTTAAACGAAGCGCGTAGCGCGCAAGACCGCTCGGCATAAAACTATCCCGATATCTTCTTTTTTTCAACTTTTTTTTAGTTCCGCGACGCCAAAAATGACGTCCTAGATTTTTGGTGTACACTTGCCGCATGAGGATATAAAATAAAACTATAAATAGTATACCGTTCTACTTGGTACCGCCTAATAGCTGAGATGTAGGGCTACATTGTGCACCTTAAACGAAGCGCGTAGCGCGCAAGACCGCTCGGCATATCCCGATATCTTCTTTTTTTCAACTTGTTTTTTTTAGTTCCGCGACGCCAAAAATGACGTCCTAGATTTTTGGTGTACACTTGCCGTATGAGGATATAAAATAAAACTATAAATAGTATACCGTTCTACTTGGTACCGCCTAATAGCTGAGATGTAGGGTTACATTGTGCCACTTAAACCAAGCGGGTAGCGCGCAAGACCGCTCGGCATATCCCGATATCTTCTTTTTTTCAACTTGTTTTTTTAGTTCCGCGACGCCAAAAATGACGTCTTAGATTTTTGGTGTACACTTGCCGTATGAGGATATAAAATAAAACTATAAATAGTATACCGTTCTACTTGGTACCGCCTAATAGCTGAAATGTAGGGCTACATTGTGCACCTTAAACCAAGCGCGTAGCGCGCAAGACCGCTCGGCATATCCTGATATCTTCTTTTTTTTAACTTGTTTTTTTAGTTCCGCGACGCCAAAAATGACGTCCTAGATTTTTGGTGTACACTTGCCGTATGAGGATATAAAATAAAACTATAAATAGTATACCGTTCTACTTGGTACCGCCTAATAGCTGAGATGTAGGGCTACATTGTGCACCTTAAACGAAGCGCGTAGCGCGCAAGACCGCTCGGCATATCCCGATATCTTCTTTTTTTCAACTTGTTTTTTTAGTTCCGCGACGCCAAAAATGACGTCCTAGATTTTTGGTGTACACTTGCCGTATGAGGATATCAAATAAAACTATAAATAGTATACCGTTATACATGGAACCGCCTAATAGCTGAGATGTAGGGCTACATTGTGCACCTTAAACGAAGCGCGTAGCGCGCAAGACCGCTCGGCATATCCCGATATCTTCTTTTTTTCAACCTGTTTTTTTAGTTCCGCGACGCCAAAAATGACGTCCTAGATTTTTGGTGTACACTTGCCGTATGAGGATATAAAATAAAACTATAAATAGTATACCGTTCTACTTGGTACCGCCTAATAGCCGAGATGTAGGGCTACATTGTGCACCTTAAACGAAGCGCATAGCGCGCAAGACCGCTCGGCATATCCCGATAACTTCTTTTTTTTCAACTTGTTTTTTTAGTTCCGCGACGCCAAAAGTGACGTCCTAGATTTTTGGTGTACACTTGCCGTATGAGGATATAAAATAAAACTATAAATAGTATACCGTTCTACTAGGTACCGCCTAATAGCTGAGATGTAGGGCTACATTGTGCACCTTAAACGAAGCGCGTAGCGCGCAAGACCGCTCGGCATAAAACTATCCCGATATCTTCTTTTTTTCAACTTTTTTTTAGTTCCGCGACGCCAAAAATGACGTCCTAGATTTTTGGTGTACACTTGCCGCATGAGGATATAAAATAAAACTATAAATAGTATACCGTTCTACTTGGTACCGCCTAATAGCTGAGATGTAGGGCTACATTGTGCACCTTAAACGAAGCGCGTAGCGCGCAAGACCGCTCGGCATATCCCGATATCTTCTTTTTTTCAACTTGTTTTTTTTAGTTCCGCGACGCCAAAAATGACGTCCTAGATTTTTGGTGTACACTTGCCGTATGAGGATATAAAATAAAACTATAAATAGTATACCGTTCTACTTGGTACCGCCTAATAGCTGAGATGTAGGGTTACATTGTGCCACTTAAACCAAGCGGGTAGCGCGCAAGACCGCTCGGCATATCCCGATATCTTCTTTTTTTCAACTTGTTTTTTTAGTTCCGCGACGCCAAAAATGAAGTCTTAGATTTTTGGTGTACACTTGCCGTATGAGGATATAAAATAAAACTATAAATAGTATACCGTTCTACTTGGTACCGCCTAATAGCTGAAATGTAGGGCTACATTGTGCACCTTAAACCAAGCGCGTAGCGCGCAAGACCGCTTGGCATATCCCGATATCTTCTTTCTTTCAACCTGTTTTTTTAGTTCCGCGACGCCAAAAATGACGTCCTAGATTTTTGGTGTACACTTGCCGTATGAGGATATAAAATAAAACTATAAATAGTATACCGTTCTACTTGGTACCGCCTAATAGCTGAGATGTAGGGCTACATCGGCACCTCAAACGAAGCGCGTAGCGCGCAAGACCGCTCGGCATATCCCGATATCTTCTTTTTTTCAACTTGTTTTTTTAGTTCCGCGACGCCAAAAATGACGTCCTAGATTTTTGGTGTACACTTGCCGTATGAGGATATGAAATAAAACTATAAATAGTATACCGTTCTACTTGGTACCGCCTAATAGCTGAGATGTAGGGCTACATTGTGCACCTTAAACGAAGCGCGTAGCGCGCAAGACCGCTCGGCATATCCCGATATCTTCTTTTTTTCAACTTGTTTTTTTAGTTCCGCGACGCCAAAAATGACGTCCTAGATTTTTGGTGTACACTTGCCGTATGAGGATATGAAATAAAACGATAAATAGTATACCGTTCTACTTGGTACCGCCTAATAGCTGAGATGTAGGGCTACATTGTGCACCTTAAACGAAGCGCGTAGCGCGCAAGACCGCTCGGCATATCCCGATATCTTCTTTTTTTCAACTTGTTTTTTTAGTTCCGCGACGCCAAAAATGACGTCCTAGATTTTTGGTGTACACTTGCCGTATGAGGATATAAAATAAAACTATAAATAGTATACCGTTCTACTTGGTACCGCCTAATAGCTGAGATGTAGGGCTACATTGTGCACCTTAAACGAAGCGCGTAGCGCGCAAGACCGCTCGGCATATCCCGATATCTTCTTTTTTTCAACTTGTTTTTTTAGTTCCGCGACGCCAAAAATGACGTCCTAGATTTTTGGTGTACACTTGCCGTATGAGGATATAAAATAAAACCATAAATAGTATACCGTTCTACTTGGTACCGCCTAATAGCTGAGATGTAGGGCTACATTGTGCACCTTAAACGAAGCGCGTAGCGCGCAAGACCGCTCGGCATAAAATTATCCCGATATCTTCTTTTTTTCAACTTTTTTTTTAGTTCCGCGACGCCAAAAATGACGTCCTAGATTTTTGGTGTACACTTGCCGCATGAGGATATAAAATAAAACTATAAATAGTATACCGTTTTACTTGGTACCGCCTAATAGCTGAGATGTAGGGCTACATTGTGCACCTTAAACGAAGCGCGTAGCGCGCAAGACCGCTCGGCATATCCCGATATCTTCTTTTTTTCAACTTGTTTTTTTTTAGTTCCGCGACGCCAAAAATGACGTCCTAGATTTTTGGTGTACACTTGCCGTATGAGGATATAAAATAAAACTATAAATAGTATACCGTTCTACTTGGTACCGCCTAATAGCTGAGATGTAGGGTTACATTGTGCCACTTAAACCAAGCGGGTAGCGCGCAAGACCGCTCGGCATATCCCGATATCTTCTTTTCTTCAACTTGTTTTTTTAGTTCCGCGACGCCAAAAATGACGTCCTAGATTTTTGGTGTACACTTGCCGTATGAGGATATAAAATAAAACTGTAAATAGTATACCGTTCTACTTGGTACCGCCTAATAGCTGAGATGTAGGGCTACATTGTGCACCTTAAACGAAGCGCGTAGCGCGCAAGACCGCTCGGCATATCCCGATATCTTCTTTTTTTCAACTTGTTTTTTTAGTTCCGCGACGTCAAAAATGACGTCCTAGATTTTTGGTGTACACTTGCCGTATGAGGATATAAAAAAAAACTATAAATAGTATACCGTTCTACTTGGTACCGCCTAATAGCTGAGATGTAGGGCTACATTGTGCACCTTAAACCAAGCGGGTAGCGCGCAAGACCGCTCGGCATATCCCGATATCTTCTTTTTTTCAACCTGTTTTTTTAGTTCCGCGACGCCAAAAATGACGTCCTAGATTTTTGGTGTACAATTGCCGTATGAGAATATAAAATAAAACTGTAAATAGTATACCGTTCTACTTGGTACCGCCTAATAGCTGAGATGTAGGGCTACATTGTGCACCTCAAACGAAGCGCGTAGCGCGCAAGACCGCTCGGCATATCCCGATATCTTCTTTTTTTCAACTTGTTTTTTTAGTTCCGCGACGCCAAAAATGACGTCCTAGATTTTTGGTGTACACTTGCCGTATGAGGATATGAAATAAAACCATAAATAGTATACCGTTCTACTTGGTACCGCCTAATAGCTGAGATGTAGGGCTACATTGTGCACCTTAAACGAAGCGCGTAGCGCGCAAGACCGCTCGGCATATCCCGATATCTTCTTTTTTTCAACTTGTTTTTTTAGTTCCGCGACGCCAAAAATGACGTCCTAGATTTTTGGTGTACACTTGCCGTATGAGGATATGAAATAAAACTATAAATAGTATACCGTTCTACTTGGTACCGCCTAATAGCTGAGATGTAGGGCTACATTGTGCACCTTAAACGAAGCGCGTAGCGCGCAAGACCGCTCGGCATATCCCGATATCTTCTTTTTTTCAACTTGTTTTTTTAGTTCCGCGACGCCAAAAATGACGTCCTAGATTTTTGGTGTACACTTGCCGTATGAGGATATAAAATAAAACTATAAATAGTATACCGTTCTACTTGGTACCGCCTAATAGCTGAGATGTAGGGCTACATTGTGCACCTTAAAGGAAGCGCGTAGCGCGCAAGACCGCTCGGCATATCCCGATATCTTCTTTTTTTCAACTTGTTTTTTTTAGTTCCGCGACGCCAAAAATGACGTCCTAGATTTTTGGTGTACACTTGCCGTATGAGGATATAAAATAAAACTATAAATAGTATACCGTTCTACTTGGTACCGCCTAATAGCTGAGATGTAGGGCTACATTGTGCACCTTAAACCAAGCAATTAGCGCGCAAGACCGCTCGGCATATCCCGATATCTTCTTTTTTTCAACTTGTTTTTTTAGTTCCGCGACGCCAAAAATGACGTCCTAGATTTTTGGTGTACACTTGCCTTATGAGGATATAAAATAAAACTATAAATAGTATACCGTTCTACTTGGTACCGCCTAATAGCTGAGATGTAGGGCTACATTGTGCACCTTAAACGAAGCGCGTAGCGCGCAAGACCGCTCGGCATATCCCGATATCTTCTTTTTTTCAACTTGTTTTTTTAGTTCCGCGACGCCAAAAATGACGTCCTAGATTTTTGGTGTACACTTGCCGTATGAGGATATGAAATAAAACTATAAATAGTATACCGTTCTACTTGGTACCGCCTAATAGCTGAGATGTAGGGCTACATTGTGCACCTTAAACGAAGCGCGTAGCGCGCAAGACCGCTCGGCATATCCCGATATCTTCTTTTTTTCAACTTGATTTTTTAGTTCCGCGACGTCAAAAATGATGTCCTAGATTTTTGGTGTACACTTGCCGTATGAGGATATAAAAAAAACTATAAATAGTATACCGTTCTACTTGGTACCGCCTAATAGCTGAGATGTAGGGCTACATTGTGCACCTTAAACCAAGCGGGTAGCGCGCAAGACCGCTCGGCATATCCCGATATCTTCTTTTTTTCAACCTGTTTTTTTAGTTCCGCGACGCCAAAAATGACGTCCTAGATTTTTGGTGTACACTTGCCGTATGAGGATATAAAATAAAACTGTAAATAGTATACCGTTCTACTTGGTACCGCCTAATAGCTGAGATGTAGGGCTACATTGTGCACCTCAAACGAAGCGCGTAGCGCGCAAGACCGCTCGGCATATCCCGATATCTTCTTTTTTTCAACTTGTTTTTTTAGTTCCGCGACGCCAAAAATGACGTCCTAGATTTTTGGTGTACACTTGCCGTATGAGGATATGAAATAAAACTATAAATAGTATACCGTTCTACTTGGTACCGCCTAATAGCTGAGATGTAGGGCTACATTGTGCACCTTAAACGAAGCGCGTAGCGCGCAAGACCGCTCAGCATATCCCGATATCTTCTTTTTTTCAACTTGTTTTTTTAGTTCCGCGACGCCAAAAATGACGTCCTAGATTTTTGGGGTACACTTGCCGTATGAGGATATGAAATAAAACTATAAAAAGTATACCGTTCTACTTGGTACCGCCTAATAGCTGAGATGTAGGGCTACATTGTGCACCTTAAACGAAGCGCGTAGCGCGCATGACCGCTCGGCATATCCCGATATCTTCTTTTTTTCAACTTGTTTTTTTAGTTCCGCGACGCCAAAAATGACGTCCTAGATTTTTGGTGTACACTTGCCGTATGAGGATATAACATAAAACTATAAATAGTATACCGTTCTACTTGGTACCGCCTAATAGCTGAGATGTAGGGCTACATTGTGCACCTTAAACGAAGCGCGTAGCGCGCAAGACCGCTCGGCATATCCCGATAACTTCTTTTTTTTCAACTTGTTTTTTTAGTTCCGCGACGCCAAAAATGACGTCCTAGATTTTTGGTGTACACTTGCCGTATGAGGATATAAAATAAAACTATAAATAGTATACCGTTCTACTTAGTACTGCCTAATAGCTGAGATGTAGGGCTACATTGTGCACCTTTAACGAAGCGCGTAGCGCGCAAGACCGCTCGGCATATCCCGATATCTTCTTTTTTCAACTTGTTTTTTTAGTTCCGCGACGCCAAAAATGACGTCCTAGATTTTTGGTGTACACTTGCCGTATGAGGATATAAAATAAAACTATAAATAGTATACCGTTCTACTTGGTACCGCCTAATAGCTGAGATGTAGGGCTACATTGTGCACCTTAAACGAAGCGCGTAGCGCGCAAGACCGCTCGGCATATCCCGATATCTTCTTTTTTTCAACTTGTTTTTTTAGTTCCGCGACGCCAAAAATGACGTCCTAGATTTTTGGTGTACACTTGCCGTATGAGGATATAACATAAAACTATAAATAGTATACCGTTCTACTTGGTACCGCCTAATAGCTGAGATGTAGGGCTACATTGTGCACCTTAAACGAAGCGCGTAGCGCGCAAGACCGCTCGGCATATCCCGATAACTTCTTTTTTTTCAACTTGTTTTTTTAGTTCCGCGACGCCAAAAATGACGTCCTAGATTTTTGGTGTACACTTGCCGTATGAGGATATAAAATAAAACTATAAATAGTATACCGTTCTACTTGGTACTGCCTAATAGCTGAGATGTAGGGCTACATTGTGCACCTTTAACGAAGCGCGTAGCGCGCAAGACCGCTCGGCATATCCCGATATCTTCTTTTTTCAACTTGTTTTTTTAGTTCCGCGACGCCAAAAATGACGTCCTAGATTTTTGGTGTACACTTGCCGTATGAGGATATAAAATAAAACTATAAATAGTATACCGTTCTACTTGGTACCGCCTAATAGCTGAGATGTAGGGCTACATTGTGCACCTTAAACGAAGCGCGTAGCGCGCAAGACCGCTCGGCATATCCCGATATCTTCTTTTTTTCAACTTGTTTTTTTAGTTCCGCGACGCCAAAAATGACGTCCTAGATTTTTGGTGTACACTTGCCGTATGAGGATATAAAATAAAACTATAAATAGTATACCGTTCTACTTGGTACTGCCTAATAGCTGAGATGTAGGGCTACATTGTGCCACTTAAACCAAGCGCGTAGCGCGCAAGACCGCTCGGCATATCCCGATAACTTCTTTTTTTTCAACTTGTTTTTTTAGTTCCGCGACGCCAAAAATGACGTCCTAGATTTTTGGTGTACACTTGCCGTATGAGGATATAAAATAAAACTATAAATAGTATACCGTTCTACTTGGTACTGCCTAATAGCTGAGATGTAGGGCTACATTGTGCACCTTAAACGAAGCGCGTAGCGCGCAAGACCGCTCGGCATATCCCGATATCTTCTTTTTTCAACTTGTTTTTTTAGTTCCGCGACGCCAAAAATGACGTCCTAGATTTTTGGTGTACACTTGCCGTATGAGGATATAAAATAAAACTATAAATAGTATACCGTTCTACTTGGTACCGCCTAATAGCTGAGATGTAGGGCTACATTGTGCACCTTAAACGAAGCGCGTAGCGCGCAAGACCGCTCGGCATATCCCAATATCTTCTTTTTTTCAACTTGTTTTTTTAGTTCCGCGACGCCAAAAATGACGTCCTAGATTTTTGGTGTACACTTGCCGTATGAGGACATAAAATAAAACTATAAATAGTATACCGTTCTACTTGGTACCGCCTAATAGCTGAGATGTAGGGCTACATTGTGCACCTTAAACGAAGCGCGTAGCGCGCAAGACCGCTCGGCATATCCCGATATCTTCTTTTTTTCAACTTGTTTTTTTAGTTCCGCGACGCCAAAAATGACGTCCTAGATTTTTGGTGTACACTTGCCGTATGAGGATATAAAATAAAACTGTAAATAGTATACCGTTCTACTTGGTACCGCCTAATAGCTGAGATGTAGGGCTACATTGTGCACCTTAAATGAAGCGCGTAGCGCGCAAGACCGCTCGGCATATCCCGATATCTTCTTTTTTTCAACTTGTTTTTTTAGTTCCGCGACGCCAAAAATGACGTCCTAGATTTTTGGTGTACACTTGCCGTATGAGGATATAAAATAAAACTATAAATAGTATACCGTTCTACTTGGTACCGCCTAATAGCTGAGATGTAGGGCTACATTGTGCACCTTAAAGGAAGCGCGTAGCTCGCAAGACCGCTCGGCATAACCCGATATCTTCTTTATTTCAACTTGTTTTTTTAAGTTCCGCGACGCCAAAAATGACGTCCTAGATTT